>PVJI01004998.1:0-101700 GCA_004026765.1 Micronycteris hirsuta
CAAAAAGACATTCTTAATATGGTAGAGATTTTAACCCTTTGTTACATGTATTTGTCACATATACAGGGTCTGGCACAAATAATGCCCCTTTCATTATAAAATCATAAGCGTGTAATTCTGCAACATAACAATATCACACTCAAGCACACCATACGACATTTTAGGTGAAATATTCAAATTAAAACATAAATTGTTACACACGTATTATTACCCTACCCACCACACTCAAGCAGGCCTTACTTCTACTGGACCCTGTATATACTCCTACCAGAACATGGGTAAATTACAGGGAGTTATTATCAAAATATGCCTATTCAAAGAAGATGAGGTCAGCCCTTCCAGGGAAAAAGAAAGTTAAGCTAAAAGTTTGCATTGGAGTATTTCACTTTCTCCATACATTGACCAGGGATTTAGTTGCACACAGCAGGTTCACTCCGATATGTTATGTATGGTAGTTGATTTGAGGTCTAGGAGAGCTGGGGAAGCAAGCTTGGGTGCTGCATACTGAGAGAAGTGTTCTACCCTTCCTAACGGTCGTTTCAGCTGGAACACTGCTCTGTCACCGGCCTAGGCGCAGGACCTAGAAAGTAGGGAGTGAGCGTGAGAAACCTGGACGAGAAGGAAGCAGCATCTATAACCATGCTTGCCAGAAGAGCCATGCGATATTTTCTTCAACCTTCTAATTTCATACAGATGGGTCTACTTGATGGAACCAGGCTACTTATAGATCCATAGCTTCAAGAGACTCTGGAAAATGTCTTTAGCTTTTTAGTGTCTACTGCAAAGAAATTTGGAGTCAAGAGTAGCGGTGGGTGAGGCCTTCTGCAGTTTGTCATGTTCCACTCCATTGGTTACCCAACACCATGCCCACGTTTCCTATTCCACTTAAACTTTCAGAAAATAAGAGCATCCATAACATGCTCTTGCTTAATATAATGCAACCTACCTCTTGAACAAACAAACGAAAAAAACCTCACCCCTACTTCTAGAAAGGAAGATTTAAATCCTTACCAGTCACCGCATTCACCTCTGAGTGGTGTTACATTCTTTGTATGATCCTGCCTTGGTATTTGCCAGCTTTAGTGTAATTTGTAATCATTGTGAACATGCACTATATAAAGTGATGAGGGAAAAATAATATTAGTTTATGTACATTTCTAGATACTAGAGTAAGCAAAACCAATGGGTAGCTTCTGCAGTGTGCCACGAAGATGTCGTTGGCATTTAAACTGCTTTCCTCTGCATCCCAATCCATATTCCCTTTGCTTAGCCAACGTTTGCTTAGCCCTGGTTGGGGTTCATCTGGTGGGTCATTCATTTCCATGGAGCTCGAGCCTTGGTAGTATCACCAATTTGGTGTTGCTGCCGTTGTCAATGATTTTTATCACTGGATTGGCAGTGGTAGGAGCCTTTGGGTTGCCCTCAATTTTTCTCAGTCCTGCGATGTGACAAAGACCCCCTTCCTCCTCCCTACAGTAAGGATCGGTCTTCTTAGCCAACATTTTCTTTTGGGGAACATGCCATGGCCTAGAGGAAGTCTCAGCTTCATAGTCAGTGGAAAAATGTGTCCTTTGTGGAGGAAAATCGTGCCGTCTGGAGTATCAAGACCCTCACATCAGCCAAGTCCAGACTTCTGGACTGTTTGCTAATAGGAGAAAAGTGCATACTCTGAAAAGACGGCTTTGCCAGCAATCCCTAAAGGCTGCCACTACGGTCCTCCTAACTTTTCTTGCCTTAAGCCTCGTTCAACACGGACCATTCACAAATCAAATGAATGCAATCAAATAAAATCATTGGATCTGAGGGCTCATGGAGCCAACTGGCTCAGTTGGACCAGCGAAGAGCATTCTTTGCTCTGGGTCTCCCTCTAAATTGGCAGCCCGTGGGATACTTAATAATTGCTTTTGGTATCTTCTGCTAATTGGGATGGAAAAAAATGCATTAGACAGATCAATCTCTGCATACAAGGCTGTGCTGATTTGCTCCACGAGGAAGACTACATCTAGAACAGTAGCTGCAATTGAAGTCAGTGCCTACTTGAACTTAGAATAGTCCACTGTAATTCTCCGAGATCCATCTGTCTTCTGTGTAGATTAAGTAGGCAAAGTAAATTAGATTGTGATAGGGTTGCTCTTCCAAGGCTTGGTTGGTGGCATTAATCTTTGCATTCCTGCAGGGCTTAGTGGTGTTCTGGGTTTACTGTGTTTGTATGGAGGAGGGCTCTAGGAGTTTCCTTCGACCCTTCTCTCATAAACCTCTCACTCCACCACTGTTCTGAGAGTATCTGTTCCTACCGGGAGCTCAGGAATTGGGAAAATAACCCAGATGGGTTCATGTAGCCACTGAAGCCATTGTTGGATGGCACAGGCTCAAACTGTGCTCTCAGCCCCACTCTGACCTTTGGTCCCCAGTTGTGATGTGGGGTCCTGGGAATCAGCGGTAACTCAGAGAAATGCAGGCCAAGGATGCCACAAAGGTCTCTGTGTCTCCCCATTCCCACTGCATAGTTGTAACGGCAAAGGGCCATTATCTTCCTCTGGGGAAGACTAGGCGGAAGATTTGCAGCACATACATATGATGTAATTGCTGGCTCCTTCCTCTAGGGCACGCACTTTTTTCCTCGCAGGGGATTCTGGGTCAATTCTGAGATCCCGTTCTCAGAATTGGGCCAGAACCATGATTCTCTGCCATGTTGATCCAAGGCAAGCTTCTTTTGACCAGATCTAGAGTGTTTCCTTGAAGCAGACCAAGGTGGACCTTAGAGAGCTAAGTTCCCGGTGTGTCCAGCCATTCTGATCGTTTTTCCAGCCATGCTCCCTATTAGCATGCCCGCGCTCACTTTGCCTCTGACAATTGTGCCACGTATCAGCCCCACTGAAAACAGAGAGCCATTTTCAGTGGTAGCATCGTGCATCTTTCTTACAGCGCAGCCACACCATTGCTTTCAAAGATTCTGCACTCCCTTTGTCAATGTATTTGTCAGTGCTTTGGGGAGGGAGTGTGTTGAGCCCTCAAGGGTGGGTGCGTGAATGGAATATGATGATTTTACATTCCTTTCTCCCTATGTCTTCGGAGGAGTCTTCCTTCTGCATCGTTCCAAGGAATTGCATGAATATTGACTTGGTTTACAGTAGAGTCAAGATTTCTGTCAACCGTTGAACCTCTCCCAGTGGCTTCAGTGAGCCCATTGTTTTTAGAATCTCTGGCAAAGGAACTCATATCCCTAAATTCATCTTCATTCAGAAACGTTATGCCCTCTTTACTCTATGCTCTTTCAATATATGTTTCCCAAGTTTTGCTGACATAATTTAGCAAAATCTTGCAGTTTTTATAGCGTGATGACTCTTTCCTGGTTTTCGTCTGTCACCAGTGACACAGGTCACATGGAGATCTGACTCTCCTTTTAGGCCCGGGGCCTGTGATAGGTAGTACAGTGAGTCAAGGGGATATTTGGCTTCCTGTGACGGTAACTGCCTTAGATGACGCCTGCATTGGCTGCATTAGCAGGCGGGGCCAGCTGCGTCGGACAGAGAAGGAGGGCTGCTTCTGTTGGCAGCAGGAGGTCAGAACTGGAAGGTCAGAGGTACTTGGAGTCATTCAAGCCCTCTCAGATGTCACCATTCTTGTCCTCAACATCCTTCTCTTTCCCAGTCAGTTCTCTGACTTGTGGCCAGGAGATCCAATCAGGCTGTTTATTCCATGTGTGTTGAGCAACCCATGGGATCAGACTTGGCATCTTATTTTTAGAGCCATCTTCTTTTAAGTCAGGCATAGAAACTCTGATTCTCTGACTTGTGCCCTGCATACAGAATTTAAATCCTGAACTTGTTACTTTATTTTTTAAGCTGGCCAGCACAATGAGAAGGAACAAACCATTTTGTTGTCCCGTTGCTGTCTAACAAACCACTCCAAAACTTAGTGGGTTGAAACAACCAGTTATTATCTGTCACGTTTTTGCGGATTGACTGCTTGACCGCTGGGACAACCATCGGGGCCGTCGGGGCTGGGACGTTTGAGACAGATGACCAGAATGGCTGGTAGGCGATGCTGGATCTTGGCTGCAGATTCGGCTGCGGTTGTCAGCTCAAGGACCTCAGTTGCTCTCCTGTAGCATCTCTCGGTGGTGGCTGGGGCTTCCCCACCACATGGTGGCTAGATTCCCAATGGCGGTGTTCTAAGAGATGAAGGTGGACATTGCCTCTGAAGGCCCAGCCTCTGAAGTTATACAGGATTAACGCTGTTACATTTTGATTTATTGACTCAATAACAGGGACAGCCTAGGTTCAACAGAAGGTGGGGACAGATGGATGAGTGACAGAATTTATGACCATCTCTAACCCACCACACCAAACCACTTCCTGTCTTTTCATTTCTTGTGTTTTGTAATAGTCTGTAGCTGTAGCCGCTTAGGCCTCCAGAACTTTTACAAGAGTTCTGTCTGCATTGATTTTTTTTTAATTTTTTTAAAAATATTTTATTTATTTTTAGAGAGAGGAGAAGGAAGGGAGAAAGAGCAATGTATGGTTGCCTCTCACATGGCCCTCACTGGGGACCTGGCCCACAACCCAGGCATGTGCCCCAACTGGGAATCGAACCGGGACCGCCTGGTTCCCAGGCCGTGCTCAATCAACTGAGCTACACCAGCCGGGCTGGATCTGCATTGATTTAAAACGCATCCAGATCCTCATTGATCTCATTTCCCGTTTCTTAAAGATTGATTGCTTATATTAATTGACCGTCTTACTTAGGGTCCTTAATTGCAGACAAAATAACGCACTCTAACTAGTTTAAGCAGAGAAGGATTTATTATAGGTCATTACATCACTTACAAGAATTTCCAGGAGGGCCACAGAAACAGGACTGAATGCTACAAAGCTAGAGACAGAGGAGCCACAGGAAAAATCCCGTCACACATGGGATACTTTGAATGAAACAATGGCGCTGCTGGCACTGGACACTTAGAACCTAGGGATCAGATACTAGACCCGGAATCACACCTCCAGCAGAAGAACTAAACGCCTCTTCCAATGACTTTGCAGGAGGATGTTGCAACTGTGGACTCTTGGATCTCACTTCTGCTTTCTGACTGAGTACATATGGAACTCTAGCTGCAAGTGTGTCTTAGAAACACAATCTTGTTTTCCAAAGTTGCAGGGTTTGCAGCTTTAACACCATTGATATTTTAGAGCAGATACTTTGGGGATGGGGAGCATCTTGTATGTTGTAGGATATTTAGCAACGTCCCTGGACTCTATCCACTAGATGCCAACAGCACCAGCCTGCACCCCCTCATTCCCCTCCCAGTTGTGACAATCAAAACTGTTTCCAGTCATTGCCACATGTCCCCTGGGGGAGGGAGAAAAATCTTGCCTCCTGTTGAGAAGTACTACTCTGGGGTAATAAAGGCATGACAGAATGGGGAAAGAATAGGATGAATTCAGCTGCCACAAAATAGATTAATGGCAGGTTAGTGTAGGGAAAGAAGAAATTCCATGATATCTCAAGGATCGGTGATACAACTAAAAATGTCATTTTAGATATACTAAAACCTATTACCAAAGTGGAATGAAAAGGTCCGACTAGATAGTGGTGAATGAGATAGGGGTGAATGCCAGGCCATTTTTTTCCAACAATGTTGACAATTTGGGTTTAGAAAAAAGAGAGGCCTTTTCAACATGGTTTTCCCCAGATAAACTTACTTCAAAGCCTCGTCTTTGCTTGAGGTTCTGTCAGCTTGTATGTGAGTGCAGAGCACCATTAATCTGTCTGCATTTAACTATCTTGAAAAACCCAATATGAGTCCATAAATGCAATATTGATATCAGTGTTATCTGACAATTCACCACCCTCATCACTTTTATTTCTTAATCCAGGTTCTACTAGGGGTATTTTTTTTTGACATTTAACAGTTTATTTTGAAGGTCATTTTTTAAAAAAAAGTTAAAGACAATCTGAGATAAAATTGCATAAAATATACTCATTAAATAATATGGCGATTGAATCAAAATAGGGGAAATACGTTTTTTTCTGCGACTCCAGTAACAATTCGTTGTCCTGAAGTGGATGTAAGAAGCTGGCTGACGAAAGGAGGAAGGGAAGAGTCTCCGCATCATTGTGGATGAAAAGTGTTTATTTTGTGCAGCTATAAGGATGTCAGCCCTGTGAGAAATTGCTTTGGATACAAGGATCCCAGACATGGAAGAGACATCCTAATTCCCACTAACTTCAAGTTCAGCACAAAGAGACAGAGGTTCTCTCAATAACCCTGTATTTCCCAATTCTCTCCACGAAGTCCTGATACTGAGTTCTCTTGAATTGATCTCACCCCTTTCTTGAACAAATCACTAGTGGTATAGGGTGGGAGATCAAATGACAGTGTTTGGCCAGATCTGCTGGTGAGCTGAGTCTCCGCCCCCATGGAGCATCATTGAGACTGAGCAAAATAGTGTAAGTTGGAGATAGCACCTCGCTTTCCTGACTCCTGCGGTCAGTAGGGTTTAGTGGAGAACTGAACCTCCACACCCGCCTGCAGCAAGGAGACGGAATGGGGCTGTGTGAGGAAGAGCTAGTCAGTACTCTGGTTTCTGCACCCCTCTTCTGAGTTTCCACCCCAAATCAGCATGAGGAGGTGGAATGAGGTGGTGGGAAGTGAAGCTAACGGAAACTCTACTCTACCCATCCTCAGTAGGGACCAGAAAGAGCTGAACTTCCACCAGTGTCCTGAAATAGCAAAACGGTGTGCCAACTCCTGCCTTGTACCCCTCACCCCCACCGTACTAGTTGGTAGTCAAGCTTACACCTAACTTCAAGGTCACGAGAGAGGATGTTGGTGGGTTGAGGAAGTAACTGAACTTCTACCTCATTTATCTGCAGCAAGGTGGTGGGAAAGCATTGCTCTACTTTTGGGGGGCAACGTCATGTAGGTCCAGCAGGAAGCATAACAAACACACCCACTCAGGCTTCACACTGCATCGAAACAGGAGGACTCCCTGCTTTAAAAAGAGATGAAATAGAATCTAGAGCCTTGTACTATAACATCCAAAATGTCTAAGACACAATAAAAAAAATCACTCATTGTACCAAGAACCAGGAAAATCACAACTTGAATGAGGAAAGACAACATCAAGATTAATCAGAATCCCCTGACAAGAATTTTGAAGCTGCTGTCTTAAAAGTGCTTCAACAAGCAATTATGAATTCTCTTGACACAAAAAAGGAGTAACAAATAGAAGTTAGGAAAAGAACAAAATGGAAATTATGGGAGCAAAAATTAAAATAACTGAAATACAGAATTCACTGGGTAGACTCAAAATCAGAGCAGAGATGACAGAGGAGGGGATCAGTAACTTGAGGATAGATCAGCAGAATTTACCCAATTTAAACAACAGAGAAAAACAGAATGAAAGACCAACAGAGTCTCAGGAGCTTGTGGGACAATAACAAAAGAGCTGGCCTTTGTGTCACTGAAATCCCAAAAGGGAAGGACTCCAAAACTTTCTTCAAAGTATTCAAGGAAATAATGGGTAAGAGTCATAAGCCCACATATTCAAGAAACTGAGCTAACCCCAAAGAGGATAAATACGAAGAAGTACACACCAAGACACATTATCATGAAACTCCTGAAAACTAAAGACGAGAAAAACACTTTAAAAGCAGCGTCAGAGAAACAAGGCATTGATTAGAGAGGGACAATTCGCTTGACAGTTGATTTCTCATTGGAAACCACAGTGGCAAGAGCGAAGTGGTAAATCGCTTCTCAAGTATTGAAATAAAAGAACCGTCAGCTATGAATTCTAAATTCAGTTAACTACGTTCACTTAGTGAGGAGGAGGGGAAGGCCCACACAGAAAGCCCTGTGAACAGACGAGGGTGGCTCCCGGGGGGACTGCAACAGCACATGTCGCCCTAAAATATGATGGGTGATTGATTTCCCACATCAACTAACATATTTTTGCTCTTTTTACTTTTGTGATTACGACCGGCCCTGCCTTCTTTTAGGAAGAATATTGGATGTCTTCCACTGCTGACAAATCTCAAAACACTTACCACTAGGTGTTTCTCCTCCCAGTGTGAAACTATCTTCTTTGCTAAGACGAAGCAGCAGTTTCTGACCTGGGCTGAGCAGGCAAGATGGAATGAGGAGGGAGCTCTCTTTGGGGCCCCATATCATGCATTTTGGGGATGAAATTCTTGACCTGTCTTTGCTTGGGCCACCAGGGATTGCCTTAGCAAGCCATGTTTCTCTGAAAAAGACTAGATTGAATTGGGTCAGATACTTATAATGATGACGCCAAATTCTCATCCAGATTAGGCCTGAGCCGTTCAGTGGGAGTAGGTATTTGGTCACTGCAAACAGACAAGTTGGCCCAATGAAAGAACCTTAACTGATTGATAGGCATAGGCGGAGCCTCCGAAAACAGCGATGAGGAAGACAGGCAGAGGCACAGATAGGAGGCCCTGCCGTTTGACCTTAGGTGAAGAGGCCCCATCAATGACTGGATTCTGTTCCCAGGCATTTCTAAGCTCCCTTAACTACCCCAAGTTTCATTTAGTGACCTTTATCTTATTGAATGTTCCTTGTATTCCTTTAGTAGAGTGGCCATGCAGTGTTGTACACATTCCTTAGGTGAGGAATTATTGCACAGACTTTACATGGGACTGCTAACCAGCACCTAGACCTGCACGCTATTGTGGTGTGTACCTACTGTACCTCAGACCTTTGCTATAGACGTGAGTCTCCGTGTGACCTAAACAATCCCCTCCATGCTGGGCCCTTGCTGGCAAGTGGACTCCAAATAGACTTTGCCATTCAGTGATGAGGAGGTAATTCTGTCATGACTAAATGGGTCTCGCAGAGAATCATTGAAGAGAGGCCCTTTTCACTTGGGGAACCGCAGCTTGAAAGCTCAGAGCTGTGAAAGATAAATTAACCTTCCCTCGGACTTTGTCCAACCTGCCAAGCAAACTGGAAGTAATTATTTCATGTGGAATGCGTATTGCCATTACAGCGGCGGGGACGTGATTTCCCCATTTAACGGACCCATCTGTTCCTTCCTTGGCAGGCACGCTGACTGCATGTCCCCTGGGGCGCTGGCACTCTTGGGCCTTGATTGCAGGGCATGTCTGGGGCTAAGATGCGGGGTGTATAGCGGGTAAGAAGGCCTGGCGTCCATCCCCAGTCTGGCTGGGGAGATGGGGAAGAGCGGGACATGATGAATACCTGCAGGGCCATGTGAGCACTGAAGAGTTGATCGGATGGCACGCAGTCCAGAAATCAGTGATACCGCCCTGTGGTCAGAGCCTGTGGCCTTTGCCAACCCTTGCTCACTCTGTGATTTTGGGCAAGTCCCTGACCTCTGTGTGCCTCAATGATCTCGGTTACTAAATGGCCATACTAGTGTTTGGCCTCACTGGGAGTTAAATATAGATGATGTGAAGTTCTTAGCACAGGATGAGGATTCAGTAAACGTTAGCTTTTATGGTAAGCTGTTCAGAGGAGGGGGAGAGCCCTGAGGGTGGTCACCAAGGGCTTTTTCATTTTAATTGGAAATACTACATTGTCTTATTTTGCTCCACTTCCACCCTATTTTATAGGTGTGTCTGTCGCAGTGGTCACTTGGTTGGTCTAAGCATGGTCCTCTGACCGAGAGAGGCCAATGTGAGTTCTTCCCCAGCCACCACCCCTCGTGGTGGAGATATAAGAAGGAAAATGGGAACCAGGTGGCCGAGTTTTCTGCTGGGGACCAAAGAAGGCAGGACAGGGAAGGCTATGAGGCCCGGCCAAGGTTGTTGGTTCTTTATTTGCTAAACCAACTAACTGTCATTGATGGGGATTCCTGATTAAGGGTATAAAACCTGAAAATCTCCCCCTTCAGCCCTGAGGAGTCTGTTTCCTAGAAAATACTGCTTTTTAACGATGCTGGACGTTATCACCGACTGTAGATGCTGCACAAGGAGTTGGTACCCGGGTTCGGCACCATTAGTAGTCTTCTGCATCTGGCCTGTTGATGGTATTTTTTTTCTACAGGGAAGTCCCTGCCGTCCTGGCTGCGCCTTGACATCCTTTCTGATTGACCTGGTCTGCTTCCTCAGACCTGACAATGACCTCATTTCCGTATGGAAAGAAGTTGCCAACAATTTCTATTTAGATCAGGAGCCATTTGGTGCGGGGCACCACCTGGCAGCAGCGAATGATGAGCAGTTATGAGCCATCACTTAAGTTCTTGCTGAGACGGTTTTGTTGTCGTGATGAGGAATGCACATTCAAACACACCTTTCCATCTTCATAAGCAACAAGCCAGTGGTGACAAACAGCATGCCACCGTGTTCCTGGAACTCTGATTTCTGACACAGACCCGACAGAGAAGGAAACAGCTCTACCGGCCTTCCAGCTTTTGCACGCCGGGTGGCCTGGCCACAGTGGCCAGTCTTGGCTTGCACACCGTTTCTCTCCCTGCCTCACACCACTGTTGGGGGGACTCGAGAAGGAAGGTGTCAGCAGAGGGCCTGGCACTGGGTAAATGCTTGACAGATGACCAGGATCAGTACTATTTTTACTGCTATCTCTTCAGAGATTTGTCTTTTTAGGTAGATCACAAATCTTCTGAAGTTTGGGATTGTTGATCCTGTATTGTTTATTTTATTTCTTCTCTCTTTGTGTGCTTCTTAATGGTGTGCGTGCTGATGGCTTTTTCATGCAGTCCTAGGTTCACGTTGCTGCCACCCCAGCTGGGAGTCCGGTGCCCGCTAATGGCCCCCGGGGCTGCCCCTCGGCAGGCAGATTTGCCCTCCACCCTTGGCAACCACGGGTGCGTTCTCTGTCCCTGTACTTTTGCCTCTTTCAGAATACCCTGCAGAGGAAACATATGAAGGTGGTGTTCTGAGATTTGTATTTCACTCAGCATTGATGCCTCGTGAGGTATTCGTGTTGTTGCATTCATCAATAATGCATTCTATTTTTTTTAAACTGAAAAGTGTAGGTTTGCTTAGACCGAATGGCCTCCATGATTACTTTCTCTGAGCTCTTAAGGGGCACCGCCAACCTCTCCGCAATGGCAGTTAGAGAGCTTGGCATCTGCGCTCAGAAATGTGGTTGGTGGTGACATGCACCGTGTCCTGTTCTCCCCACACCCTCTGGATGGATTTGGTTGGTTTAGGCAAATCATTTTCCCTTAAAAGTTAACATCAAGAACTGTAGGGATAGTTCTCTATGTGGTGGGAAAAATGAAACGATCCACCAAATGTACAGACAGGAGATGCGATCCTCATGATACTTGATTTTGTGATCCAGTCGATCCTGAAACCGCCTCCCCTCCTATTTTGTCTCTGGTTTTGTCCTGGGTCAACACATTTCTTTTTGTGCTTAAGCCCACTTGCAACTGAAAGATTCTGTCTAACGTCATTTTGGGAAGTTTTCGGGGACCTAGTTTGCCTTGTGTGCTACTAATTTAACTTAAGGATTAGGGAGAGTCACCCTGTCGTCTGGACTTAAACAAAACTTGCCACAAATTCCCATCCTCTGGGGATTCATGTTTGTGGGGGGCCAGGACCAGGGCAGCGGCAGGGAGGGAGAGTGTGGAGGGTCTCTGGCATGTGGTTCTGCCCCCAGTGCACTCTCCCCCATATTCAGCCCTTACATCTGGCTCCTGTTCTTGCCCTCTGCCCCCCAGATCGGGACGCAGCCGGTACCTTGATTCCACCAAATCCATCCCACCAGCGTGGAGCGATGTGCGGGGTAAGTCTTTGCTCCAAGTTGTTCAAACTTGTGAACAGCTTAAAAGTACACATTAGACATCAATTTTTTTTTCAAACATCAAATTACGGTTACCATGCAATGTTATGTTGGTTTCAGGTGTACAGCGTAGTGATGAGACATCTATAGAACTTACAAAGTGTCATCCCGACCAGTGTAGTGCCCATCTGACCTCACACATAGTCATTAGAGTATTTTGACTATGTTCTCTGTGCTGTGCTTTGCATCCCCGTGACTGTTTTGTGTCTGGCAATCTGTGCCTCTTACTTCCTTCACCTTTTCCACCCACCCCTGGGCAACCATCCGTTTGTTTCGTGTGCCTCTGAGTTTATTTCTGCTTTGTTTATTTGTTTATTCGGTTTTTCAGATTCCTTATATATGAGTGAAATCATACGGTATTTGTTGTTCTCTGTGTGACTTATTTTACTTAGCACAATACACTCTCGGTCCATCCATGTTGTTGCAAATGGCAAAATCTCATTCTTTTTTTTATGGCCGAGTAATCCTCCACTGCATACCTGTACCGTGTCTTCTTTATCCATTCATCTAACGGAAACACTCTTAAAACCTGCCCGAACTTCTCAGTGCTCGTTCTTCGCTGGGTGCGTCTGGCCCTCGTCATGCCGTCTTCACCTCACCCCTTGCTGTGGTGTCCAGGCCTGAACCCTTTGACCTTCCTGTGTAGGCCAGTTTCCTGTCCTCTGATTTCACTGTCTCCTTCCAGAACCTCCCCCCAGAGCGGCCAAGAGAACGATGTTGCCAGCAAATACAGTTACTAGTTGTTAAATGAAGGGTCCCCCCCCCCATTCTTTGTATCTACACTCTGTTTTTACCTCTTAAACATCTTTTATTTTTTTTACTTTCTATCATTTATTTTTACCCCCTTCCCTCAAATGTGGCCAAAAACGAAAACAAAACAAACCTCCTGTCATGGATTCCTCATGGTGTGCAGAGCAAATGGCTTTGAAAGGATCGTTTTCACCCATCTCCTGGGACCTGGGGCGAGCCCCCGGCCCCTGCAACTCCGTAATTCTAAGGTACCAAGTTGGCATCAGCTCTGAGCCGTCTCTTTTGTGTCACGCAACCCTTTCTCTCCCCTGCCCCCATGCCCAGTAGAAGCTTTGGCAAAAGAAAGAAAGAAAAGAAAAAAAAATCCTGACTGGGTTCCAGCGCTTCTCTTGCCTTTTCTCCCAGGTCTCATGTTACTTGAATGAGGGGCTCTCTGCTGATTGAACCTCCTGTGTTCAGCTGTTTAAGCTGACAGCTCTCCTTTCTTCCCCTGCCATGAGAAAGCTTTGGGCGCTCAGGCGGGCTACCTGTCCCCGGCGCAGAGGTGGGGCCGAGCTTCTGCGCAGGTCGGCCTGGAAGGGCGGGATTGTTCGGCCCCTGACCACGCCGCAGCTGGCCCTGGCCCCGCTGGCCCTGGCCCCAGCTGGCCCTGGCCCTGGCCCCGCTGTCTGCTCCTGTACCTCATTGCAGGAAGCACCAGATTGCTGACTGACCTTTGATCCTCCTCTCCTTGAGCCCAGGAGAAGAAAATGTGGGGAGGGTGGAGCGGTGAGGCGGGCTCTCACCCTCACCTCCTGGGGCACAAACAGGGCCTTACTAATGTCAGCGGTCAGGGCAATCCCAAACAGCCAGGAAGACTGCCTGTAGGAGACAGAAGACCAGAAATACCCCTCCACTCTTCCTCCTTCCCTGTAAACTCTGAACCGCAGTGTAATGCGTTATTGTTGAATGTCATGCATTCTACGTGCCAGACTCTCAAAAATGTTGAATTTAATACAAAACGTGAAAAAGATGCCAGGTGTCACTAGTGATGTTAACTGTAATGAATCACAGACACTTAGTATTTGTTGAGCTTGTCCTGTGCCAAGTCCTTCACATGGAAAGTCTCACTGAGTCCTCCCAGCGATCTTGTGGGTTAGATTTGATCTTTCTCTCCATCTCACAGATGAAGGTAGAGAGGTCAGGCCATTTTGATCCAGCAAACGTGCAGTGCGGTCGGGATTTGAACCCAGAGCTCTTCTGCACTCTGTGCGCCCCCCAATGCACCGTGTTCCTGCAGGTCGTGAGGTGTGTTAGGGAGGCAGTCTTGACACATGGTGGGTAATACACCGTTGTTAGTGAGGAAATCCACACCTAGACAAGGAAAGCAAAGGGAATTTTTCTTCTTTGGATGTTCTTTATTTTGTGTTTTTTCTGTGAACGTGAGGCTTCTTTGGATAATTTCAGCTCCTGCCACTCGGATGCCATGTGCGCTTAAGGAGGTCAGAGGCCCCGAGAGCTGTCTTGGGAGCAAAACCGGAAGTTTAGAGACTCCTCCTTTCATTCCTCACCCTGCTTACGTGTCTTAAGGAACAGGAAAGCCAGAGCTTTGGTGTGCAATGTGGAGAGCAAAGCCGAGAACTAGGGAAAAGTCCAGAGCTTAGATGTTTGAAGGGAACGGAAGGGCTTGGGGACTCCTCGCTGTAGGGAGTTGGCGGGTCTCCTTGCACCTGTGGGCCAGGCCCTGGCTGCGGGCTGAGTACCAGGAGTGGCCTGACAGCCTGGTCCTTGGCCCCAGGGGGCAGCCTCTTAGTTCAGGCAGGCGGATGGGGTTCCAGTTGCGATGCTTTTCCTCGTTTCTTACGGTGAAATGCAAGGTCATTGATTGATTTGAGCCCTTTCTTCTTTTCTAATGTAGTTACCGGGGCTCTAAATGTCCCCCTAACTTTAGGGGCATCCACAGAACATCGATAGAGTGTGCCTCTGTTTTCATTCATTTCAAAATGATTTCTAACGTACACTTGATTTTTCTTCTTTGACCCATGGATTACTTAGAAATATATTAGCTTTCAAATGTTTTGGGCTTTTCCATATGTTTTTGTGTTATTACTTTCTAATATAATTCTATTGGATTCTCAGAACTTTTTATGACAGTTCCTTTAAAATTTATTAACTCGTTTTATGGCCTTCAATATGGTCTAGCTTGGTATAAGTTCTCTGTGACACTGGAAAGCATATGCATTCTGCTGTTGTTTGGTGCGGTTTTATGTAAATGTCATTTGCGTTAAGTTGGTTGATAATTGGTTGAGTCCCTGTGCTTACTGATTTTGTGTTGGCTCCTTCTATTAGCTGTTGAGGGAGAGGCGTAAAAATTTATGAATATAATTGTAACTGTGTTTATTTTTTCTTATAGTTATGTTGCTTCATGTATTTTGAAGCTGTGTTAGTGGGCCGATAAATGTTTAGAATTGTTATGTTGTTTTAATGAATTTATCCTTTTTGTTGGTAGGAAACGGCTTTTTCTGCTAGTAACATTCATTGTTCTGAAATATACCTTGTTGGAGATTAATGTTGTCATTCCAGATTTCTTTTGATTTAGCTAACAGTAAAAATTTTCCATTTTTAATGGTTTAACTTACTTGTCTCTATATTTAAACTTGATATCTTATAGATAGCATATAGTTGGCTCTTGCTTTTTAAAAAATACAATTCAACAATATCTGCTTTTCATTTGGAGTATTTAGACAATTTGTATTTAATATGATTATCAATTATAGTTGAGTTTCAATGTGTCACTCTGCTATTTATTTTCTATTTATCTCATCTGTTCTTTGTCCCCTTTCCCCTTTCTCCTACCTTTTTTGGGTTGAGCATTATTTATCATTCCATTTTATCACCTTTGTGGCTTAGTAGTTGTGACTCTGTTTTGTTCGTATGGTGGTTGTTTTTAATCTTCTAGAACACACCTTTAACTGACCTTAATCTGCCCTCAAGTGATGCTGTGTCACTCCCTATAGACTGTAAAAATCTTACATAAACATAGTTTCCTTTCTCACCTCCAGTCTTTGTGCTATTTTTGTCATGCATTTTACTTCTACAGGTGTTCTAACACCCTCCCCATAACATTATTATATTTTGTTTAAATGATTTATCTTTTAAATATGGTTGTCCCCCTTACTTGCATTTTCACTTTCCACGGCTTCAGGTACCTGCGATCTGCGTGGTCCAAAAATATTAAATGGAGAATCCCAACGCTAACCAATTTGTGCGTTAAATTGTGTGCCATTCTGCGTGGTGTGCTGAAATCTTGCGCTGTTACCCTCTGTCCCACACTGGGGGGAGTCACCCCTTTGTCCAGAGTCTCTGCGCTGTGGACGCTCCCCGCGCAGTCGGCACTGAGCAGCCTTCGCGGTTATGAGATTGGTGCCCTGTGCTTGTGTTCGAGTAATGGTTCTTTTTTTACTTAACAGCGGCCCCAGGGCGCCAGAGTCGTGATCCTGGCAATTTGGATATGCCAAAGCGAAGCCGCAAAGTGCTTTCTAATTTAAGTGAAAGATGAAAGTTCTTGACTTAATAAAGAAAGAAAAGAATTGTATCTGAGGTCGCTAAGGTCTATGGTGAGAACACATTTTCTATCTGTGAAGTCATAAAGGAGGGGAGACATTTGTGCTAATGTTGCTGTCACACCCCAAACTGCAAAAGTCACTGTCGCCGAGGGTGCTAAGTGCTTGGTGAAGGTGGAAAACGCATTGAATTTGTGGGTGAAAGACAAACAGAAACTACGTTCTGATGGACGGGAAACGTCTTGAGCAAGCAGAGTCCCTATGAAGACTTCAGGAAGGGGTCCCCAGACTGGTCATATCAAGCCATTTACAGCAAGTAGGAGTGGTTGTATAGGTTCAGGGATAAACTTAGACTGAAAAATAGGAAAATTGCTGGGGAGAGAGAGCACATTCACATGGCCCTTACTGCAGTGTAGCGTTGAAATTGTTCTGTTTTATATTGGTTATTGTTGTTAATCTCTTACTGTGCCTGGCTGATAAGTTAAACTTTGTCGTTGGTGTGTACGTATAGGGGAAAACAGGAGGTACAGGATCTGGTTTCAGGCATATGCTGGGGGTTTCGGGACATATTCCCTGCAGATAAGGGCGGGCTCCTGTGGATTGAAATAATAGGAGCAGTGTATTTATCAGTATGGTTACGATTGCCAGTGTTTATTATTTCTTTGTGTGACCTGCATCCCCGCCTGGTGTCGTTCCGTGCTGCCTGAAGGACGTTCTTGACCGAGTCTGGGAGTGCTGACCTGAGTTCGAAATTGTTCCGTTGTTGTTTCTGTGGTTGTTGGTTAGTTTTATTTGTCTGAAAATGTCTTTTCTTTGCCTTTCCTTTTGAAAGATATTTTGCCTTGTGCAGAGCTCTAGGTTGATAGTCTTGTCTTGCAGGGCTTTGGACATGCTGCCCCACCGTCTTCTCACTGGTGTCCTTCCCCGTGGGAAACTCGTCACGTCCTTGCCTTGCTCCTCTGTGCTCATGGCGTCTGTTTAATCTGGTTCCTGTTAGGGCATCTCGTTTCTCTATCTTGAAGCAATTTCCTTGTGTTGTTCCTGATATATTGTTTTTCTGGTTTCTTATGCTTGGAGTTTATAAACTTCTTGGATTCTTGGGTTTATAATTTTAGTTAAATTGGACAAAATGTTAGTCATTATTTCTTCAAATATTTTTCCAGTCCCCGTTGTCCTGCAGGCAATCGAGCGACCCTGTATCACGCAGCGTGAAGTTGTGCCCCAGCTCGCGGATTCTCTGTTCCTTTTTTTCTTTTCACATCGGCTACTTTCTGTTTAAATGTCATTAAATGTACTAACCTTTTCTTCTGCGAATTCTAATCTGCCATTAATCCCATGCAGTACTTTTCCTTGTACACATTGTAGTTCTTCCTTCTTCAAGTTCATGTTGGGTGCCTTTTAATAAATGTTATCCATGTTTTCACTTAATATACACAGCCTTTCCTCTCTTATTCAAAACAGTACCTAGAATGCAGTTATCATAATTTTAATGTCCCTTTCTGTTAATTTTAACATCTGGGTCAGTTCTGGGTCAATTTCAGTGGATCAGTTTTTCTCCTCATAGTGGATTCTTCTTTCCCCCCCTTTTTTTGTGTGTGCCTGGTAATTTTTGATTGGATACCAAATACTTGCCACTGATATGCTAATTCTCCAGGGAGACTTGCCTCAGATGTACAGTCTCAGGTTGTGTATCTCTTTCCTCGCTGGTTGTCTGCCCACTGTCTGCCCACAACCCCAGCTGCCAACTGCCCGTGGACCCCGACACCCATATCCACACAGGTTTCCCCTGCTGTGTCACGGACGGGGGTAAGCTGGAGCAACTGTGGGACTCCCCCCATTTCTGTCCTGTCTCATAGGACCACTGTTCTTTGTTGACTAATGCCCAATGTCTTGAAAACCATTGTTTTTTATAGTTTGCCTGCGTTTTAGTGATTTCAGGAGCAAAGGTCCCTGTTCCAACATCTTGGCTGGAAATGAAAACCCTGAAGGTTACTTGTTACTGAGTGACTGATAATCACAGGAAGGATTACTCCTACTGTGTGATCCCTTTGGTTTGCAGATGTCTCTTGGGTGACAACATAGTAGGTGAGGGCACAGTCATTACGTATTCATTACAAAAGATAAGGTCCTTTCCATTTTAAAATGTTTTAACATTGAGGTGCAAGGTGTGTGAGGGTGGCAGGAAAATGTTTAGGTACTGATTGCCTAATCCTTCAGAACTCCGGGAGTTAAATTTGACTCAGTATTAGCGAAAGTGTTCCTAGTACCCAGGACAATTACTGATGGCAGCCCATCAATGGTGCTAATGGAACAAATAATGATTTTGTAAAGTTCTAGAACAGATGGGCAGTTATTTCTGTTTCTACAAAGTCGATGCTCGAGATAAGAGAAAATTCATTTTCTTCTAACCAGGGAATTTTGTTTATGATACGAGAAAACGCATTCCTCATAAAGAATAGGAATTAGCTTGTTATTGACCGAGAGGGCCCAGAAAACTCCCAGGCAAATGGTAATCACTTTCCTAGGTATTTATTGAATAAAAATAGTGTTATCTATCAATTACAGGAATGGCAAACTGGTGGCTTGTGTATAATATTATTCTTATCCACAAAGTGTGTTTAAAAAGTCAGGAGATTTTACATCTCTTTGATAAGGGAGGCTCCCTATGAATAAACCTGGCCCCTTTTATTCATATTTATCAGCTGCTTGGCCTGTGTGTTCATTTGAGTTTACAACCCCTTCCTCAGTACTTCATCTGCACTAATTTTTTTTTCATTGAAATGTTTTTCTAATAAAAATAATACCTAGAATATTGTGAGTAGTAAAAAATACATCACTGAAGCCGGATTGCTCTAAGAGGCACTTTAAAGTTATTACTTCTGTCTTTCGATGGTTTAAAATAATGGCCACAATAATCTTTGACACGTCTCCCATTGAAAGAAGGGATCTGTGTCTTTTGCCTCTTTTTCCTCCCCTTGAATCGAGATAGGCCTATGACTCAATTAAAACCAACCGAATGTGGCAGAAGTAGCTCTCCGACTTCCCCGTGTAGGTGATAGAAGGTAATGCAGCTTTTATCTGCAGTGTGTTGAGACACCTGCCTTTGAAGCCCAGCACTGCCGGTTAAGCAGCTGGACCACTCCGAGGCCACCCCGTTGTGGGGAAGCCCAGGCTGCCAGAAGCTGGGGCCGTGCCAACAGCTCCGCCTGTGGACCAGCCAGTCGCCATCATCAGCTGCCAGCCGTGCGTGAAGATGCTTCCACGTGGAGTCAGACTCCAGCCATCAGGTCATCCTGTCACCAAGAACTTCTAGCGGAGGCCTCAGGCACTGGGGAGCAGAGACAAATCCTTCCTTCCGGGGCCCGCCTGGACTTTGATCCACGAGACGTGTCAACATGAACATGGCTGTTCGAAGGTGCTAAGTCACAGTGTAACTTTCACACGGCAGTCGGAACAGGGACATAACTATTTCAGACGGTGTGTGGAGTGATTCTGCACTGAAGAACATGTGCGCTGACGTGAGCCTCTCTCTGTGAAATGGGGCTGACCGTCTCCATGAGATCGAAAGCATGAAACCACATAAGGTGCCAGTCCCTGGGCCTGAACTTGGTAGGTTCTTGCTTTTCAAAGTAGTTAAAAGAAGACTAATTCAGGTAATACCGGCTTTGTTAGTAGAAATTTAGGAGGGTTACTAGCACTAAAACGATTTCATCTTTTCCCCCAAATCGTGCCCCCTCATTACCAAATAGAACTGGTGCTGGAGAAATTATTTAGATTCCGGGTGAAAAAGCTGATTAGTGGAAGACACACTGTGTGAAGACAGCATTCTCCGTACCTCGGCACCTCCGCGAAAGAACAAAACATGGATTTTACCCTTTAATCAGCTGTCACTGGGACTTGGAGGTCTTTCAGATAACTGAAAAGGGAATTAATTCTAGGGATCATAAAACATGTGATACCGTAGGTACCGTAAACTCGTTATTTTTACTGAACACAAAACACACCCACCCACCCTCCCTGCATATGCGCATTACATTTGTAGTTGGTTTTTCCCTCCAGGGCCAAAGCCCCTCCCCCCCCTTTTTTTAGGGCATGATTCTCTAACTGAAGTTTCATATTGCCTTTCTTGCATTATAACACACCCATAATACATTGGCTATATTTTTACTTCACTTCTTTAAAGAGGAATAAGAATTTAATGGACGTCAAGAGGTGATTGAGTGCCGACCCCTTTTATATTTTTGCAGCCTAATTAGATAGGCATTTTTAAATCCTCTCATCAGCTGTTGAGGTCTTTGGAAGCATTTCACTTCGTTTCGGACACCTGTTTTCTCTTCGCACCCGTTACCCGGGTGGCTACGCCTATGAATGGCTCATGGAAACTTCCTCAGGTCCTTCACGTCTTTGGCTGTGTGTTACAGTTAACTTCCACGAAAAGATGGTAGTGCCACAGGGAGGGAGAGGGGGCCTGTGAGTTTTCGCCCTTGCACTGGAAAGTGTCAGTAAGGACTTCTGGAGTCAGGAGGTCCTTCGCTGGACCTGGAAGGTTGGCAGAGTTGGAAAAGGCAGCGATACGGTGCAGAAACTCTCTGCAGGTGGGAAGTCACGAGCCAGGAGGGAGGCAGTCCAGTCCCAGGCATACTCAGTGAATGATGAGCACTCAGAGCCCCTGGAGGTGAGACGTATCTAATACAAGAAGGGTGATGTTTACGTCTCAGTTTTCCTGGGACATTCCTGACTCACTCCTGTCGTCCAGGGATCCCATTCATCTTAGTCCTTGTCCCAGATAAAAGTGTCCTGGAAAGGACAGGAACTTACAGGACCGCCTTACCCAGGGGTGGAGTGCCAGGCAAGGCTTTCTGACTCAGATCGGCACCCGAGAGTCGTGGACGATGCGGGGAGTTGAGGGAATCGGGACTAAGTGTTAGAAGGGTTGATTTGCTGACAGCGAGCCTATACCACGGAGGGGAGAGAAGAGTAAATTGAGGGTCTGGGCAATACTAGCCACCCTGGCCTGCCCACACGAAGCCCTTGAACTTGCTGTGACCACTGCCTGGGAGAGTCTTGCCCCCTGAATCTACCTGCTCCCTCCCTCACCTCCTTTGTGTCTTTGCTAAAATACCATTTCTCAGCGACTCTTTCCCCCTCCACCTTGTTTAAAATTGTACTTCTCCCACCCCAGAGCTGCCAGTACTCCCAGAAATTTTATCCGTAGCCCTCATTGGCATGTGACAGCTATGTCTTACCTACGTAATTGTCTGTTTCGTTCACTACAACATCTGCACCGCAAAGCTAGGATTTTCGTCTGTCCCGTTCACAGCTGTATCCCCAGCCCCTGAAACAGTGCCTGGCACATGGTAGGCGCCCGGGAAAAAGGGAACGACTGGTAAAGTTCATATCTATTTTTCTCGGCCTTCCATGGCTATTCCACAGCCATATTTTGCTATGACGTCTCATGATGAGGAACTCCAGGGAGAGAGCCCCACCTGAGCCTCCTTTGGATCAAATCCAGGGATGATTCCAGAAAACAGAAGAGCAGGGAGGCTGGTTTTGGTGCGGCAGCTGCTGAGTTAGGAAGGGGCAGCATCCCCGGGGGGACAGGAACCCTGAGGCTCTGCAGGTCTTTTCAGTATCTTGGACTAAATCCACTGTGAAATATTTGTTCTGTTAGAAGAGCTTGGGTTTGTGTCTGAAGCCTTAAATCATGTCTGTTCTGGGCAGCTGATGTGTAGAGAGTGGGGCATGCGCAGTGTTTAGAGATCTCATGGGAACTCCCCCTGTCGTTGGGGGGCTGTTTTCAGTGGCCCCTCCCATTTCTCCTCCAAGACAGCAAGCAATCTCTCAGTTGGGACAAAGTGCTGGGGAAAGGCGAGGTTACTGACGGTAAAGGAAGGTGTTGAGAGCAGCCTCATTAGCACGGAGTGCAGAAGAAACAAGGAAAGTCTTTTGCCTGAGTGGGGCAGTCTATAAAGTTCCTGAGAGGGGCAGTCTATAAAGTTCCAAATGAGGCAAGGGCATTACAGGAGGGCAGGGCTGGAGGTTTAGGAAGAGTCAGCTCCGAAAGCTGATAGAAATGAGAGAACTTTACGGGACTTGAAAGCCTCTCATGAACAGATATCACAAATACAGTTCCACAGCATCTCCTGCAAAGCGCACTGCTCTTAAATCTCATTTTCCGCCTGTGTCTAGGAAAGCAGAGGGCCTCCGAGCTTCAGGAGGGAAGCCTGCTTTCTGAGTGGGGATGATACAGCCCCGACCCCGTGGTGTGTTCCCACGGGGAATGGAGTGGGAGCCTTCACATGCTTAGCTACGAATATCGAGCTGCTTTCTGCTCGCCACAGATTTGTCATTGCTTTATGTGTGAATTACGTGTATATGTGTGAATGTGTGTGTGGCGAGGTGAGTGTGTAAATGCACGGGGGAGGTTTGGGTGTGTATACTCTCCTAGTGGTTAAGTGTTTAACTTTGGGAAGGGAAAAAAGAACACAAGCAGAGTGCAATAAAGATTTCATGTTTAGCCTTATAAAATTCTAAAAGTTGAGAATCAGTTTTTCCTGCCAAAAGTTATCCCTGCATTATTTGTGTAGTTTAAAAGAATTGCAAAATATGATGATTGACAAATGAAGTCACAAATGTGTGACAAATTGGCTGTTTCCGTTTCCGCTCCACTCCATTTCCAACCCATTGGGACCACAGTGGTGGCGGATTGGTGAGGTGACTCTAATCACATCATGTAGGCATCACTGTTTTTCTAGGGCTGCTGACCTACTTCCCTACATGTATGTGCCATTCTTTCCATATGTGCATTGGTTTAGAATGCATTCTTCCCAGTCTTTACTGTCTTCAATTACCAAATTTTGCTCAATCTTTAAGACCTACATTATAAAATACCCCCATGAAGCTTTTCTCCTTTGTTCATCATCCGTCCTTCCATCCATCTGTCCTTCCATCCATCTGTCCGTCCGTCCATCCATCCATCTATCCTTCCATCCTTCTATCCATCTGTCCATCCTTCCATCCATCCATCCTTCCGTCCATCCATCTATCCTTCCATCCATCCATCCAGCATCCATCCATCCATCATCCATCCCTCCATCCATCCTTCCATCCATCCACCCATCCTTCCATCCATCCATCCATCCTTCTGTCCATCCATCCATCCGTCCATCCATCCATCCTTCCGTCCATCCATCTATCCTTCCATCCATCCCTCCATCCATCCTTCCATCCATCCACCCATCCTTCCATCCATCCATCCATCCTTCTGTCCATCCATCCATCCATCCTTCCATCCATCCTTCAGTGAATGCATACCGAATCCCAAACAGTGTGTGAAACTTTAGGTAACATAGATGTTATTTTTGCCCTCTTGAAGATAACATAAAGAGAAGACAGAAAATATCAAATCAACCAAAGGACTGGTTTTACAATTTAAAGCTGTAGTAAATGCTAGGGGAAAAAGTAAACATGGTGTCTTGGTAGAGAATAATGAAACAATACCCGAACTGAACAGGGCGGTCAAAGATGGCAGCTGCTGTAAGATGGAAAATGGAAAATAGGAGAGGCGTGTTGAAGGATGAGGGAAGGAAAATATACAAATGTTTGATGGGGAGCAATATGTATGATGTGTTCAGCTTCCGAAATCCTTCTTTATTTGCGTGTCACATTGCTCATTGTATTATCATGTCTGCGTTCATATTCTTGATTTTCAGGTTTTCTGTCATGTAGTAAGAACCAGCAGACTGAGTTAAATGCCCATGGACTCCAGAGCAGAAAGGAGTTCCCTTACGTTATCTCAAAGACATCTTCAATTTCCTCAGTCCACTCTCTGGAGAGTCTCTATAGGCACAGAGATTCTTTCCAAAATGGTGTTTAGGACTGAATGTTAAAATGATTTTATTTTCCAGGTTGCCTCTCTGTTAGATCTCCACCGTGAATCAGGAAAGAAAGATCACAATTATCTATCCATCCATTGTGGTTGGGTAGCATCAACCCTTATGCAAAATTTTATTTAAAATCACTTAAAGTCCTGTCAAAGAGGAAGTCTTTTTTTCCTTTTATGTTTCCTTGGGCCTGTTTTTGTTTTGTTTTCAGAGGACATAGAAAGTATACTTTCGGTAGACAAGAAATTGTTTTCTTCAGTGTAACACATAGACTGCAGACTCCATCCAGGCTATAATCACCTCTCCATCCCTCTAAATTGAGTTGGTGCTATTTTACCGACTTAATGAGTTGTTAGTCATCTTGATTTTTCCCTAATGTCTGGCCTTGAGGCATGGAAAGGTTTTTATTTTCTAAACCAGAAACCAGAAAATATCTTTGCTCTCTCCCTCAGGGATCCAACATCTTCAAGACTAGACATTAGGAAAAAAAAAAAAAAACTACAGTTTCAGAAACACAGGGTGGTCAGAATAAAGTGGAAAACCCCTTGCCGTCTCCAGAAAGTCGTAGGAGCTTAGAATGAGAAGTAACGTGAACTTACAGAAACCTGCTGTTTGCATTCCGTCGAAAACCTCATGGCGAGAGAGGTGAAACCCGAAGAGCCCACCTGTTCAGAACATTGCTGGAAGAAATATTGAAGACGTGGCGCAAAGAACATCTGTGAGATTTCGGGAAAATCATATTCTGCGGGATGCGGCCCTGGCACCGAAGCAGGACTCTCTGGCCAGCCACGACGGAGGGGTCCCCATGCTTGGACTTTATATGGAAGAGTCAGCAGCTGTTTATTTATCTGATAGGAGCGCCTGAACGCAGTAGCCATGACGTCAACCGTCTGTCATTTCTGACTGGCAAATGGAAACCACTGGAGGAACAAAATTGCTCTTCACCAGGGGTGGTCAAAATAGAAGGTCTCACCATCTAGTGAAAGTAGTAAGACACTGTTTGTGGAGGCCTTAGGTTTCAGGAGTTGGTCACTCAATTAGAAAAATAAACCATTGTGTCTTCCATTGTGACTATTAATTGTAAAGCAAAAAATGTGTTCAATCGTGTATGAGGTAGAAACATTTTTATTACTAAAAGTAAAATAAATGGAAGTATCGCTGAGTAGTTGTTTCTAAAAAATAAGAAGGAAGAAATTATTTAGGTCACGTCTCTGCTCGGTGCTGGGACTGACTTACGACAGCTCTGAGATGATCCTCCGTCTCACCACGTGAATACTTCCCGTGATGAAGAACACAGGACCCCCTAGAAAGACCATCTGGTATTCCAGTTTTCTCTGGGTATTGGACACTCCTTATTCACACCAACTTCATCGCATAGCCTTCAACGAGACAGAACCCACACTTCCAACATCTTTCCATCAGTCCTCAGATTGGGTCTTATCTGTGACCCAATGAGAACAAACGGGGCTTCTAATCAGAACATTCAAATTACGGCTCCACAAATTGGTTGATCTTGGACAAGCTTTTAATTTCTGGGCCTCAGTCTCCTCCTCTATGAAATGTAGATAGTCAGCTATCTTAATGGATAATTATTGCTGTGACAGCTTTCATGTCTTCCCTTCCATAGTCACTTCTCCAGGTTTATCACTCCCTGTGGCCTCAGCAGCTCTGAAAATGATTTGATTTCCCTCCTCCTGTGCCTCTTGGGCTCCTTGGTTGGGTTAACCGTTGTTGGACCCAGGTAACGGCTTAAGACTCAACCAGGAAGCAGAGCCACTGTGAACAGGGCGGGCCATGGACTTTATGAGATCATACAGAATGTGGGAGGAGCTGAGGAAGTAAAGTCCAGAACGGGGAGCTGTCAGCTCATAGGGAAACCTGGGAAGCCTGACATATCCAGCTGCCAGAGTGGGGCCACAAAAGGGATCTGACAAAGAAGTTTCTGGAAGGCTGTTACGTCTTCGTCTAGTGGTGAATCAGGCTCACCGTTAGTCCAGCTTGTGGTCAGGTAGAAGGACTGTGTGCAGGGAAAAGCTAGGACAAGATGGAACCTGTTGGCACCCCCTTTTCTGTCTCACTTCATCTAACCCCGTGAATCTGGGAGCGTCAGTTCTGAGCAATTTGAATGGGCTCAGGGTATGTTCTCCCAGTGCAGGGTGGGTCACGCAGGGGAAAGAGAATGGGGCTGTGTCCCCAGTGGACTTGGGCCATTCGTGGGGTTTGCACTTTTCCATTGCAGCGAGATGCACGTTTAGGGAGCGGAGATTCCTTGAGGTGCAACAAGTGATGGAAACGGGGCCGTTTCCGAAGGTAAAACAGGCTAGCATGGGATTTGAATATAACGTGCTTCTATGAATCCTCCGGGGAAGGAGGAGGAGGAGGCCAGGTGGTGAGGATGAAGAAGGAGCAAGCAGATGGACTTTTAACACAGAAACCGCACCCCGTACCTACAACACAAGCCCTGCATGTCTCCACTGTTTTTCTTTCCCAACTTTCATTTCAAAACCCCACCGCAGCAGTTCTTCCTGAAGCGTAGTTTTCCTTTGGAATTAAATCTTTTATCTCTGTCTTGACTTGTACATCAGTAGATGTTTAGCAGTGTGTTAACTGTTATCTTTTGTGTACTAAAGAACAAGATTGTTTAGAGTAATTAAATCATGAGATGTCTCCTATAGCCATCTTAGTGTTCCTACTCTTTTCATCTGGGTGATAAAAGCCAGACATACATTAATTAATCCACATCAAGTTGTCTCATGGGAACTTGAAAAATTATGAGAGACTGTTATCATGAAAATAAGTTAGAATTCCTCCTTTCCTATAAATAAGAAGTTATTTTTTTTCTATTTACAAAGCAGACAGCAGATCAGTGAGTAGGGCCATTTTTTCTGTTTGATTATGGAAAACGTATGATATATTTATTGTTCCTAAGATTTGTTCTTTAGGGCCGATTTGTCAAAAGGACAGCCTGACTTATGTCTTGTCTGCATGGCAAGCTGAATGCCAAACAAATGGCTCCTTCGTTCCAAAGACACCATTCAATTCTGTTTAGGTGGAAGGGGCTGCTGGCCTAACTTAGCAGTAAGAAATGGCTTGGCCGGGGCACCTTCTGATGGCAAGCTCCTATCACAGGCCTTTGTAGAGGAGATAAGTTTTGACGTCTGTGGCCATGAAAGCAGTAGTCCCAACCTGATTTCCAATTATTATTGCCCAAATGGGAACACTCAGGTGCCAGATTTCCTTATAAGAATTGTGACTCTAGTTACAATTTTTTAAAAAAGTTAAAACAAAAAACAAAAAACACGGGACTAAAGGTCTCTACAGAAGCCAGCGGTGTAAATTCCATATTGCTCTGGGCTTGGGGAGACAGCAGATGGAAGGTATTGGAAGGGCTGAGGGTGCAGATGTCCTCTTGGCTGGGGTTCAGAGGGAAAGAAGAAGCTCATTTTGTAGTCCAGTCTTGGACTGCAGGAAAGATCTGGAAAGTCAAGTGCGCAGGTGCCACGAACTATTTTTTACGATATCGAAGCAACAAGTTATGTTTGGAAAATGCGCTCTTCTCGCGGACTCAGACTTGGGTTTCGAGTGGGGAAAGCTTTTCAGCGAGTGCCTTAGGTCTTGTATTTAACAATGACATTGCTGTCCCTCTGGCCGAGAGAACGCTTCCCCAGCAAGCCCGAAGCCCTCTGTTCGTCACAGCCATTGTCCCCATGATGTTGAGTGCCCTGGGAACGGAGGTTTACTGTGTCTGCCTCTCCTTTCCGAGTTAGATGCGATCAGCTGTTTAGGGACCGTGCATATTCCTAAAAAAAAGAAGGCATGAAAAGTAATTAATTTCTGTTTTTTAGTTTTTGTTAACAGAATTAGGCAAACTTACTCAAGAAAATGTAAGAAGCTATAGACAAAAAGAAGTCACCAGAAATCCTATCAGAAAACAAAGTTAACATTTGATAATAAATCTTTTGGGTTATACATGTATTCTTGTCCATATTCTGGCTGTTTTCTTCTGGTAGTGTGTTTCAGTGGTGGTTCCTTGTCAGTACTCACAGATATAAATTGCCAGTTTCAATGTTTGCCTGTATTTTATCTAATCTACAATTTGTCTAGCCTGTCCACCATTGTTTTTATCTATCTATCTATCTATCTATCTATCTATCTATCTATCTATCTACCTACCCATCTATCTATCTATTGTCTATCTTTAATAACATAGCAATAACTATCCACATACTTCTCTAAGTGCTTTCTGATGATTTCTTTGGATTGAATTCCCAGAAGTGGAATTGTTGGGTCTTCACAAGTTTAACTTTTGATAGGACTTGCCAAATTGCCTGCCAAAATTTCATACCCCTTAGAGTCCCCTCAGCCGGGCACGAAAATGTCTTTTCTCCATATGCTCCCTGACACTGGGTAGTGTCCATCCACGTGACCTTGGCTACGCTGAAAGGCTAGAAGAACAGCAATATCAACACTTCTTGTTATCTGTGTATTTCAGGTTATGGTTGGGTTCGCACATCTTGTTACATGTTAATTAGCCCTTTGCAGAGGACATTGTTAATTTTTAGATTCTGAACTTCCATTTATTGTGTTTGTACTTGGGTTGCATTTTTATTTTTTTTTTAAGATTTTATTTATTTTCAGAGAGAGGAGAAGGGAGAGAGAAACATCAATGTGTGGTTGCCTCTCACATGACCCTCACTGGGGACCTGGCCCACAACCCAGGCATATGCCCCGACTAGGAATCGAACCGGGACCCTCTGGTTCCCAGCCAGAGCTCAATCCACTGAGCTACACCAGCCAGGCCTTGGGTTGCATTTTTAAAAGATTATATGATAATAGCCTGGAAGTTAGCAGGCCTGGCTTTAGTCCTGCCTGACATTGGCTAAAAAAATTAGTTACTATTTCTCCGTAAGTGCGCCTGTCACATTGAAGGAACTGTCATCCAAATATAGCCACACAGACCGTTTTCTGCTATGGTGTCATCATTTGAAGGAGGAAGTTTTGTGTTTGCTTGTTTGGAGTTTGGGTTTTTGTTCGTTTATTTGTTTTCAAAATTTCCATTCACTCTGGCCACGGCCAGGGTGGCTCAGTGGGTTAGGCATCATCCTGCAAACCAACAGGTCAGCAGTTCGATTCCCGGTCAGGGCACATGCCTGGGTTACAGGTTCGGTCCCCAGTCAGGGCGTGCATGGAACGTAGCCAGTCAATGCGTCTCTCTCACATCAGTGTTTCTCTCCCTTTCTTTCTCTCTCCTTTCCCCTCTCTCTAAAACCAAAAATGAAAATGAAATTTAAAACATTCTCTTCACTCCTGGAGAGGCAGCCTATAAAACGGCCCCATGGATGCCCACTTTCTGGAGTTGATATCTTGTGTGACCTCCCTAGGAGAGTGAACTGGACCTACCAACTCATGTGCAACTCTAGAACTCAGCAGAACCGATGGGCTGCCCCCTCCAAGGCTAGATGACAGAAGACCCCGGCTTCCCTCTCGCTCAGCCTCTCCCACGGCCTGTGGCTCTCTCCAGGCGCCAGCACTAGGAGGGTGCGCTGGATGCTGAGCAGCTCTAGAGAGGTCCGTGGAGCCGATGTCTCGGGGCGGTGTGGAGGTGGGCACAGGGAGAGAAGGCAGGGACAACGGTAACAGCATAAACAATAAGGAAGAGAAGGGTGGGAGGGAGGAAGGGAGGGAGGGAGGAAGGAACAAACAAATGAACGGACTGGTGTCTCTGGTGAACAACTTCCACGGAGTGAGCTTGGAAGCAGACCGCGCGCCAGCCCAGCCTAGAGTCGGCAGCAGCTGCATCCTAACATCTTACTGTGGCCTTGGGAGAGACTCCAAGTCACAGGTCCCTAACCAAGTTGTGCCCAGATTCATGACCCCAGGAATCTATGGGAAAATAGGTATTTGTTGTTCTAAGCCGTGGAGTTGGGGGATAATTTGCTCTGCAGCAATAGATAACTGGTATGACTCCCAAGTTAACCTCTTGGCCGTTGCTGAGTGTTGTGTGTGCTTCCTCCTGCTCCTGGCTCCGCCATGCATTGCCCCTCTGTCACCGCTGGTCACCACCTGGAACTTGGAGGCCCTTGTCTCAATGCACGTGGCCTAGCCTAGCAGAGAGGTCGGGGAAACCTACACTCCAGGTATTTTACTTTCTGTAATTTGACTCTTTGACATTGGGGTCTTGCGGACTCTAGAAGGACTACCCATGCAAGGCTAGTGAGTTCGCAGAGATGGCAGTCACTTCCCCTGGGAGCGTGCTTCACAAATGCAAACTGGCCCGTCCAAAGCCCACAGCCAAAGCCCTGTCATTTACTGGGCTGTTACACTCCAGGCCCCTTATTCTCCCGCCCTAGTCACCCTGGGGCCAGGTACCAGGCAACTAGGACAGACCCTGTACTCCAGAGCCTGCTTAAATGATTCCAGCTAGTGAATCCTAACCCAGTTTACCTGCCTCGCTCACTTCTACCTATAAACCACAGGAAGGCTGTTGTCCACAGTCCCCCTCCTTCTGCCTCCTGATTGCTTGTCCCACCTCCTGCTTCGTGCTCCCCCATGTGGTCTGTCTCCCCTCCACGGAGTGCCCTCTCTCTTGGAATCTGTGAGTACAACAAACGAATTTTTGTTTTTTTTGCTGTTGAAAAAGGAAAGCTGTTTTATTAGGGTGCTGTGGAATCTGGGAGAATGGAGGACTCTGCTTCTCAAAGCCCATCTCCTCAGCAAAACCAAGGCAAAGCCAGGGTCCAGAGTTCCGGAAGCACAGTCCCCTGAAGCCTGCCGGCGGCTGTAAGTGGCCTTCCACGCAGCTTTGCTGGCTTGTTCCCAGCGGATGTTCGTTTCAGGTTCCCTCCTGGAGGCCACGTGTGGAGCCCGTATAGCCATGGGCCATGCAGCTGCCAGGGCCACAAGGTCCCATGAATGCACCTGTGAGTGCATCGCCAGGGAGGCAAGAGAGAGGGCAAGAGGGACAGAGAGAGACTCCCTCCTGGAGGCTACGGGCCACGTGGCCTTAGCGGCCACGTGACCCGTGGAGAGAGCAGGCGAGTGCACCGTGCAAGCGCAGGTCACGGGCAAGCCACCCACGAGCAAGAGAAGAGCCTTCTCTATTCCCCTGGGTTTGTATTAGTTTGGATGTGGAACGGACCAGGGGCTTTCTCAGAATGACCAATCAGCTTTCCAAATGTTTGCGTGTTCGGGTGGGCCCACCTCTCCTCCAATCCCCCCTTTCCCCAGGCTAGACTGACAGCCCCCTTTGGTCCAGCACCTAACAAGTGACCTTTGCAGTAGCAGCTGCCTTCTGCTCTGTTGGCCTTACCGTACCTGAATAATAACAAAACCCGCAGTAAACCAGCTCCCTCATTTGTGCTTGCCTGATTCCCTATACTGCCTCCTCTCCATGCTCGACTGAGTGGTTTGGGGAAATGAAAGGCTACGACCAGAGCAAATACTATTATGTAACCCCAAAAATACTATTTTGCAGAGACCCCTATTAGCTAAAAACACAGCGAGAAATACTTTTGTAAGTGTCCTTTGTCTCTGCAGCTTCCCTTGCCTGTTAATATGCAAATCAGCATCAGTTTTCCTTTGTTTATTACAACTTTCAGATTCTGGCTTAGGTTCAGCAGTGTTTAAGCAATGGGGTTCGTCAGAGAGCAGGCTACCCTATGACAGTTACCCCGCCATAGACAAAGACTGATCCGAGGCCCTGAAAGTAGTACTTTGAAGAGTCAGATTACTGGCCGTGGACACCCCGCCTGCCCCTTCCGCCTGCAGGCGAGAGGAGGAGAGGAGAGGCTGGGCCCATGATCCCCTGAGGTGGGCGCGCATCGGAGCAAACATGTGAACTGTCTTCCAGCTTGGGAGAGTTCATACGTGTTTCCCTGGGAAGGATATAATCTTTTGTCTGTAAAGGAGAGGCCGTTTGAAACTATTCCGGGACAGAGAAAGTGACAGGCTGCGCTTTCCTGCGGCACAGTCAGATTTCGTCACGATTCACCTTCGGTGAGCGGCTTTGCCAGTGTTGCTTTGTGTCTGAAGATGCTGTTGTCCGCTCTTCTTTGTCTTAGGTTGAACTAAATAGTATGTGATTTACTGAACCACTAAAACAGAGGAAAGCGCTGGCTGGGTAGGTCCGTTGGTTACAGCATCATCTGGATACACCAAGGTTGCAGGTTCTATCCCCCATCAGGGCACATACAAGAAGCAACCAATGAATGCGTAAATAAGTGAGACCACAAGTTCATGTCTTTCTCTCTTCCCCCTCCTTCCCCCTCTAAAAGTCAAGAAATAAAAATTAAAAGATAAAATAATATAAAATAAACTAAAACATATGTCTAACGCTTTGTTCTGCATCTCAGCTGGGAGGCTCAAGGAATGTGCTTTCAGGGCCATTTGTCATTTTTGATTCTAAAACTGCTCTCCTCAACATGAAGCTATTCCAGTAGGTGACATTCTGATTCTGTTATTATTATTTTGTTTTTGGGACTCATCTCTTTGTTTAAAAAAAGCGCCTTTTAAAGAATGCTCTTATGCCTTTGAGGGGGCGGCCCCTTGAGTTGTCCTGTGTCGACTAGCAAACACACGCAAGTGTGGTAGGAGCAGGGCTTCCGTGACCCAGAGAACTCCACGAAACGTTTAATTGTTCAGGGAGTCACAGTATTTCAGAGACCGACCTTGAAGTTTCAAAAAAAAAGAAGTGAATTGATCCACTGGAACAAGTACAAAGCCGGCTTCGGTGCGAAGTGTAAATTGTTAAAAGTGGTACGGAATAACATCTGCCTTGTAGAATGCCTTAATCAGCACTGTGAAAAATGAAAGTTTAACGATCTACTATAGTGGCTTCTGAGTGAAGGATAAACAAAGGATGAAAGAGTTTCTTTGCATGGTTTGTAACTGACGCCATGAAAAATGTCAAGAACCATCTGCCTCAAACTTATCCAGACTGTCATCAAGTACTCTAATCCAGTCAGACGCGATACAGCCTGAACAACCTATGTAACTTGCTGAAGGCTTATCAAAAGAGTTGTAAATAAAGAAGGGGGAAGAAACCCATCAACTGTGTAGCCGCAGATTGCAGCCAGCTTGCCTGTGGCTTTGAAATTCAATCCCATTTCTCTAGTCTGACAAACTGTACTAAACAGCAAAATGGATTTTTACTGCTCTCAGCCATTTCCACTTGTGTTGCTATCGGGAGATGAATGCAAAGTTTCCTAATAGAATCAGAATCATGATTTATTTTTTAGAAAATGCACAGGATGGTTTGGGCTTTACCACTCAATCCATGAGCGTGTGCAGATTATGCGCAGAGATGCTAAGCATTACTTTTCTGTCGATGAGAAAGCACTTACCCGCTTACTGGCTGAGTGATCTCAGGCAAGTTGCTTAACTTTTCTGGACTTCTTTTGCCCATCTGAAAGACTGAGAGAATGATGATGACCCAGATCATAGGTAGACATGAGTTTATGCTTGTGAAACTTCTGAAACATTGAAGGCAATTATGGCGGAGACGGAAGATGCTCACAGAATACCCCTGGCTCCTCTTATTTTCCCAGGCTCCTTTACAGCCACGTTGGGCCCATGTCGCTAGTTCTGGGGCCAGTGGGCTATTAATGGAAGAAATGCCTGTCATTTCTGAGCTGAGATATTTAATGGCCCGTGTGCCTCCCCCAGTCTCTCTCCTTCCCCGCCAAGGCAACGTTGGAATCACTGTGTTCCAGACACAACAGTGAGAAGGCAAAGGAGGGCCACTGGTCCCCTGCTGGACTTCCCCGTCAGAAAGGACTGTGTCTCCGTTGGGTTTAGTTGCTGACATTGAGTGCTACTTTGTTACTGCACATAGCAGAGATGGGCTTAACACGTAAGTCAACGTGCTGGTATTTATACTTACAGATACACCATAAGTAAGTATTTAACTGGTATGTCATCTTCTGACTATTCCATTCTCTTCAGTATTTCCAACTGAATAGGAACAGAAAGTGGGGGAAAGAAAGATGAGACAAGTAACCACACAAGAGGGCAAAATATGTTAAAGTCACAAGGGTCATTTTACAAAAAACCCCTGTGACGTTAGAAGAAGAGATTGCTTATGACTGAGGAGTTCTGGAGAAAACTTCACAAACGTGGCGCCCTCTTGGCCGGCCTTGGAGGACAGGCAGGGTGAAGCTGGCAGGCCTAGGCCTGCGTGGGGTGCCCCTCCTCCCGCCGCCCCTGGAAGAACGATGCGTCAGTCTGTAGCAAAAGAGAAGAGATGGGAATGACCAATAGACATGTGAAAAATTATTCGCTTCCTGTAGTATCAGAGTGAATCAAAATTAAAACAAGAAGCAAATATTTTTTCCACCCATCAGATTGGCCAAATTAAGAAGATTGATGGTATCCGCCGGAGGTGACGGGGTGGGAACGCCCTCCCGCTGACCTCCAGGGAAGGGAAACTGGCTCCGTTTCTGAGGGTTTGGGCAATAAATATCAAAAGCTTTAAACATGTGCTCACCTTTCACCCAGTGACTTCACAAAAATGATTGTATGGAGATTTGAATCACAAAAAGATTAAAATAGTAAAAGCAAAACAATCCATAACAACAGAAAACCATCTAAAAGCCAGTAGGCAATTGATAAAGATATTACAGTACATATCAGAATGTTATATTAATTAGAAATGGTATATATGCACACATGTATAAAGCTATGGACATATGCAGGGTGGGGCAAAAGTAGGTTTAAAGTTACGAGTACACAAAACAGTTTATTCTCGTATTATTATTTATTAATTATTGTATTATTTAGTTGTACTACAACTGTAAACCTACTTTTGCCCACCCCTGTATAGTTAAGAGTAATGTTTTCAATCCTTGTGAACTATATTAAGTCTGTTTATGTCTTTATTTATAAAGTCATGTATTGTCTAGATTAAATTTTTAGAATTTTGAGTTATAATTTATAATGTCTAATTATATTTGCATGTATGTTATATTTTATATTTATTTATTTGAACTATTTGGTTGGCATATACATGCATATCCTATCCAAATTTTTGTACATCAGAGTTTTAACAGATTATGTACTTGGGTGTGTTAGGTGGTAAGATTATAAGTAAAATTTATTTTTAGCTTGATTTTCTTAATTCTTTCCTGTGTGTATGTGCTACTTTTATAACAATAAGAAAAATATTTCAAGAAAGAAAAAAGAGAGAGAAACTGGGAATGGCCTTCCTGTCTGAACACGGATGAGGGCTCTTCCCGGGGCCTTGTCCCGTGTGTGACGGTGACAGTGACAGTGACAGTGAGTCTCTTGCGGCCGCTCGGTCCTGCTGTTCTCAGGAGACTCGCTGTGAAATGGGGCTGTTGCCTGCTTATGTAAATCACTTCGCACTGAAAACTACCGCCCAGCAGCTGAAAAATAGTTGTCTGCCTCCTCTTTACAAGTAATTGTGCCTCTAATTTTATAAGAAGTCAGAATTGGTTTGACAGCCACAATAAGAAAAAAAGAGAGAGAGAGAGAGAGAGAGAGGAAGGCGGGCAGATACGTGAAGAGTGAGAAGGCCGGCACTCGCGGGCCTCGTATGGTCAGGACAGAGAATTCCCAGCCCTGCTCCGTGTGGAGTAATGACCGTTCCCACCCACTGAGTGCCCCCGGGCGACAGGCCTGCGTGAGCATCCCTGTGCCTGTTTCGTTTCCTCTTCCCTGCCATCCTGTGGGGTCAGTTCAATTATTATTTTCGTTTTACAGGGGAGGAAACTAAAAGTTGCAAAGTTGTCGTTTTGCTGGGTAATCGAGAGAGAACCCGATTCCGGATGGTGGAACAGCTTGATGGACGGAAAGGGATGTGATCAGAACCTAGATGATCTACATCATATGGCCACGAACCCGTGGTGAAGTTCTTCCCCTTGGGTTAGAATAAATACGGCAAAGAGAAGTTGTATGTGCTTACGTCCACGTCTCCCTGTGCACCAACAAAGAGAGAGGATGGGAGTGGCAAGGCCACAGATGACAGACCTCGAGGCGTTTTGAAAGCTTGCCAGCGGAACCAGGAGCAGTCACCAATGCAGCAGGGTAGAGGGAGCTGGACCCGCCCGCGCGCAGTTGGAGGCGAAGCCACCAGGGCGTGCGCTCCAGCATCCGGAGAGTGACGGCTTCCCAAAGAACGTGTGTGTATCTGTCTGCTTAGATGGTTTGCCCAGAGTATTTTAATCCATGTTGCGGAATTCTTTCCAGTGCGTTACTTGATGAATGTTTCCTTTTTCTTGCTTTTTCACTTTTGTGTTGAAAAGTTTTGAGGTTTTTAAATGGTGAAACTGTCGCCTTTACCTTTCAAGAATTTGAAGTCACACAGCGATGTAGGAAGTGTTAAAGAGAAAGCCCTCTCACCTCCATGTGACTCTCCAGCTGAGCTATCCAGTGTGGCGCCCACTAGCTGTGTGTTGGTACTTACATTTAAATGAATGATAATAAAGCTACCAATCCAGCTCCTCAATTGCACTAGTGACATCTCCAGCCCCCTGTGGCCAGTGGCTGCCATATTGAACAGTGTTACCATAAACAGTGTGTTGGACACTATTGCCCTAGAGGTATTCACTGCTAATGCTTTATTGTGTACATTTTCACGATTTTTAAAACTGCGTGTAGGAATAATAATGCATCGTACCAAACGTACTCAGGGTTTTTTGTACAAGCTGTCTGGCTGCTTTTAAGAAAACACATCATTGCCTTTTTCTGTCCCTCCCTGTTCCCACCTCAGCTTCCCGGAAGCACCGACTCAGACTTGTTAAAGTCAAATTATGCCTTATGCATTGCAACAAGCTAAATAATATAGAAACAGAAGAAAAACACCCGTGACCACTCTGGTCCTACAATGTAGAGACAGAGTCTACTGAAAGTTTTGGGGTTTTGTTCTTTTGGTGACTACTGCTACAACTGCGTTTCCCCACTTATCACTTGGCTGATAGTTGTTAACTCCTAAATATGGAAGCTGAGAATTAAACTCGGCCATATGGACCTCTCCTGTTTGAAATTTATGTTATTATGTGTATCAGTAGCCTCTCCAACTCTAAGTGACATTGTTAACCTCTATTTCTTATTCCATCAATTTTTCCTTTTACTTCTGAATCACAATAGCCACCCCTCAACACCCCCTCCCTCTCTTCCTCCCACTTCCAATCCCACCTCCTGTTGCCGTGCTTACCTGCACGCTGTACATTCTGTCTATCCACCAAAGCTGTCTTTTCTATGCTTTCTCCATAGGTTGGCTTTAAAAGTCCAAAGACAATTAGCCGCATGTATTTGAAACAAGACTTGTGGCTTGAACTAAAGACACGCGGAGGTCCCTAGATTTTGCTATTGTGCAACCTACTAAGGAGATTTGACCTCAGACCACCTGATACAAACTCTTCCATGTGAGGGAGTCTGTGTGTGTGTGTGCGTGTGTGCATGCGTGCGTGCTGGTGTTGGCTCCTCTCCCTGATTGTGTCAGGTGGGAGGTGCGTGTTTAGGGGCTTTGGGGTTCCCTGCGAGATCAACTGCAGCCGCGGGATTCTGGTCCCTTTGATTGTGTAGGCGTCCCGTCCCGGCTCTGTGTTCAGACACGGCCTCTCTGGCATGGCCTGGGGTTCTGCGGGTACTGCTTAGCTCTCTGATCTTCCAGAGTTTAAAAGAGTCCCTTGATGGAGGGAGAAGCCCACGGACTAACAGGTAGCGAGAGAGAAATTCCTATCTCAGGGATCTCCGCAGATGCATGGAGACATCTGTATCACGTAGTCCTTGAAGGTTGATACGAGTTGTTGACAATTTCACTGGCAGCATCTTTAATAGACACTGGTTGCAGCGGGGGGGCTGACCAAAAGCTAACACCGGAGCTCGCTCTCCGGCTGCCGGGGGCCCCCTCGAATCTCATTGGCAGTCGCTTTGGAAGATCCGTCCCCTCTGTCCATTAAACCAAGATTAAATTAGTGTGTGGGAGCTGCTTTTAGCATTCACACTGTTACATTATGCATGATTGCTGACTGCCCGCCGCGTGGACAAACTGCACTGAGCTCCATTAGTGATTTCTTAGGGCCATGCCCGACTTGGAAATGGATTGATTTTGTGTAGGTTGATGTATAGCAGGGATGCTGCCGTGTCCTTAAAAAGACCCTCTTAGGTTTGATATCAATGGGGGAGCACTCTTTGGGGATTATGGCTCATTTTTAAAGGATAAATTATGTAGATTGTAGGATTGGAGCGCACTAAACCCTATAACGGTATATTGTGATGTCAGAATAAATAGCACTCCCTCCTCCACGCCTTGAAGAGGTCAGGGTCCGTTATTTAGTGTGTTCCCACCAGAAACTTCCCCATGTGGGTAAAATGATATTCCCCATGTGGGTAAAATGTTATTCAGCAGTCAGGACAGAGCCAAAAACTGATCTTGCATCTTTTAAATCCTAGATATGAGAAACAGAAGACTGGATTTTCAGGGACTTGGGATGATTATTTTCCACTAGAGGGCTGCACCCATTTTTTCCATTCTTTCTAGAACCATGCAAGGTGCCTGGACTACTGAAGGCATTGGTACATACTTGCTGAGTTGAACTAAATACAATTCAGCTGCCTCATTAGAGAGAAGGAAGCTGGGGCACAGTGTAAATATTTAGTTAAAATGTACTTTTACTACAGTGTACCCAAGGTCACGTACAAAGGTCAATCAGCCATAGCCACTGGCCCCTGGCAGCTGAGGGTTCAGTGGGGGAGCCGGCTGCACCCAGGCAGTGCTCCTGGAGGGAGCCGAGAGCAGTAGGTGTGTTGGGAGTACAGAGGAGGGTCCTCCAGCTGTCTCGGGGGGCTAATGGCAGAGGCTGCACGGCAGTTGGCCAACAGCATCCAGGCTGGAGAACAGGCACAAAGGAGAGTGTGCGGTGGGCAAGGGCCGCTCAGCCGTGGTGGGAGGAGAGCAGTGATCAGGGCGGGTAGATAACAGACGGATGAGAGGAACCTCCCCGCCAGGTGGAGGACCTTGCTTTGTCCAAGGATGCCTGACGTTCAATGGCAGACGCAGGATCCAGATACCCAGCACTTGATCCCCAAAACTGCAGCCCGACCCCCTGGTCACTCCATAGCTTTTCTTCCCTCCTCGGTCCCGGAGCCTCCCTTGTTGCCTTGCCTGGGAGAACCCCCACCACACACCTTCCCTCTTAGTAACATCTTTTAATTATAAAGGTGATCCAGTCTAGGTTGTTTCGGAACCGAAAGATATAAAAAGAAAAATAAAATCTCTCTTCGTGTCTACTTTCCCATCTCAAACTCCTAATGGTTTCTTATATGTCTTTCCAGGGGAGTGCTGGACAAATGGTGTCAGGCAGCCCGTGCCGCTCAGTCACTTGCTTTCGTTCATTTGACAGTAAATTTCATACAACTTTCGATGACCGTGTCGTCTGCCTCCGTCTTAAGGAAATCGCTGCGCAGTATTTGTGCCTCTGATGTACGTCACCGGCCCTCTTTGTGGAGCATTGGGTATTTGACTTTTTCAGATACATGCACATACACACATGTGCACACACACATATACACATATACACTCACATGTACACAATACATTGGTGTGTGTGTATATATGTGCTATGCACCTATTACTGTATATACGGTATACCCACTCTATATGTTGTATGTCTAGGTAGGAAAGATACGACATGTGCATCAGGTGCACGCAACAGTCATGAGAATGGCTATCTCAAAAGACGGAACGGGCAAGAGAACATAAGCTATTTCACATTTACCTGTAATATTTTACTTAAAAAAACGTATATGTATAGCAAACAAGGTAGATACATCGGTAGTTATTATAGTATCCTCTGTGATTTTCCGTATCCTTCCATTCTTCATTTTATTTAAACAATACACATCCTTACAAAGCAAGTCGACATCTTCATCCTCTGGCTTTCCCGGAGGCCCGCACTGCATGGAGCTGCCCGTGAGACCACCGGGGAAGCCCCTCCGACATCCTCAGAGTTAACCTCAGGGTCATGGAGGGCTCCTCCTTTTCTAGCTTGTTTTACAGGACGAGACCAATGGGAAGCAAGAGACAGGAGAGTCAGACAGGTAATTTCCATCTTTTTTCATCATTTTGTGGTTCTTCCTTGGGGCCCTTCTGGAAAAGTCGAACATGCCAAACGAATTTTCTCACAGAGGCACCTGTTGTGTGACAAAGAAAGGTGACAGATGTCATTGGACTGGATTCGTGTTCACTGCTGCTAGCTATCCCTGTATGCTCCTTGCTGGCTCACCCGTTACTTTCTCAACTGCTCTCTCCTGATCCCGGTGATGGCAATTCGAGATAAGGACGGCAAGGAATGTCATTTCCATCAGGCTGATGAGGGAGACTAAGGGTCCCACTGCTCGTGAGGACGAGAGCCAGCACTTGAATCTGGGACACCTGGCTCCACAGTTTCATCTGCACTTGGCTAAACAGCATCGCCCAATGCTAGAAACATGTGAGACCAACGTTTCCAAGTGGGTCATGGGAAGATGCCGAGTTCTCTGGAAAGGCAAAGCAAAGATTTCATACTCTATTAGCTATCAAGGACTTGATGTCAAATTGGATGGTGCAAGCCCTCAGTGGTGAAGGTGATGGTAAAGGATGCAATGCATTTGAGGAGATGGGGGCCTGGGCTGGCCCCCACTTCTCTGTGCGCCGCACAGCAGGTCCCTTGGCGAGTAAATTTGCTTGACACACTGGACTTTTCCAGAAAGGCTCCAAGGGAGAACCAAAACACGCTGAAAAGGTGGAGGGTATCTGTCTGACTTCTCCTGTCTCGTGCTTCCCGTTGGTCAATATTTGACCCTGATAAGCTGACTGCCCTTTCCCCCACTTCCAGGTGGCCTTGTGGAGCCCCCAGTGGCCGTTTCCAAGCAGCCAGAGGAGGTTGCAGGGCCCGTGTAAGCTCAACGTGATGGTAAGTTTTCATTGGTGAATTTCTTTCTTCTTCGGCCAATAATATGGTCTTGCGATGTGGAAAAAAAAAAGTCAAATAAACAACCAACCAGAGTTCTGTCTGCTCCCAAGGGAAAAGGCAAAAACGTAGGATGTTCTGAGACCTCACCAAAGCAGCTAATGATCAAAAGATCAAGCCCACACATTACAGGCTGTGTGCGCTCGGCTCTCTCCCATGGATTTCTCCCACAGTCGTCATGGCTATGAAATAGGCACCTGCATTTTCTCCGTGAGCCTCTCCGGCTCTGAGAACACGAGTAATCTGAGAAAACCAAAAGAGTATGCCGTGAACCTTAGAATCTGTGCCTGGTTATCTGCTACGCAAACCAGAGTTCATAAGCGTTGTGTTGTTCTCTTTTGTCAAATTATAATATTTTGTCGAATCTGAGGTACCGCTGATGGAAGTCACACCATTATTTTAGGTGTGATTAAGACTAAAGAAAACCAGGGCCAATCAAACGGATGCTCTGCTTTCTTCTTGCTCAGAACTTTTACGTGTTCTCTATTGAAAGATTTAAACTCATTTAGACTCACCTTTATGATACACAGAAAGTGAAATATAGTTGAAGCAAATACGTCAGGCTATTCCTAAAGCGTCTTTACTTTTTGATACCTTCAAGGCGTTTGGTGTAACCTTTCATTTAGGTTGTTGCCTGCATGTCCTCCACCCCTCAGTTGTGGGAATGAACATTTTCCTTAAGAGAATCTATCACTGTCTCCAGGATTTTCTTCCGAGCCACAGACACCCAGTCTGCACATGTTGAGCAGGCGGCGACAACTACATTATGAACGCCACCTGGCCAGCAGCAATTCCGTACACCCAGTTTTACCAGTTTCACAGATGCAAAACGGTAAAACAGATACATTTTAGAATCTATGGATCACAGACATTTTATCCCTGGTCATAATCTAGATATTGTTTTCCATTTGGAACGACATGTTTCGTTCCCATGACCGAGGGGATTTCTGCTGGCTGCGTAGCCTTAATGAGGGGCGAGGGGGATGGGAATGTAGACCATCTTCTTGTTGCTGGGTTTTGGTAATCCCAGCACCGACATTAATGAATTGGATTATTTTATTTTATAGGTAAACCCAGTCCACCTCCACCCCCCCCCACCGCCCCCCATTTGTAAGCTATGAGATTTAACTGTGTTCAAGAAAGTTTTCCACTAAAACTCCCAGGCTTTCAACTTAAGTATTCAATTCATCATTTTATCTAATCTGATATCCAAGGAGAGCTTTGTCAAAGCAGAGTCAAGTATTGGCAATCCCTCAGAAACCTCAAAAGAATGAATAAAGGAAACATGACTTAAAGCTGGAAGGTTTAAGGAGAAGTTTGAAATCTTTTTAAAAACCGAACAACGGACCCCCTTCCAGAATCTGCTAAGGCTGGCTTTGGAATATGAATAGAAAAGCAGACGCTGGGAGAAAGAAAATGGATCTTGGGATGTCATGTCATCTGTTGCAAGATGTGTGTCTAGCATCCTGGCCAGACAATAATGCACTGCGGTGACCTCAGAAGATTTCTGCGAAGAACAGATCCCCTAACCTGTAGTAACTGTTCAGTGCCTCACTTCCCCCAGAAGGAATGTTCCAGATGTTTTTAATATGAATTATCTTTGCCCTTAAAATATATACAGAAAGATGCTTCTGTCCCTCATGTTGCAGAGGGGCTACACAGTATAGGGGTGAAAAGTGGGGTTCCAGACCAGACCCAGGTCTGAATCCCAGCACTGGCGTTCATGAGCTGTGTGACCTTGGGCTAATTTTGTAACCTCTCTGTGCCTTTGCTTCCTTGTTTGTAAAATGGAGAAAATAATTGTATCTTACTTAATGGTATAATTATGAGAAATAAATGTGAATGTTTGTTAAGCCCTAACATATAGTAGTAAATGCCTAGCTCCTAGTGGGTGCTTTCTAAGTGCTTTTTAAATAAAACAGAAGTAACTGTTCTTATCAAGTTCTTATGAATTATATAAACCGAATTAGAGTCCTTTATTGTGTCATGTATGTATCGCTCCCTTCACTTTCAGAGGAAAAACAATGAACCAGCAGAGTCACCAAGACTGTTTCTCCACGGGCACATCTGCTGCCTCTGAAGATCTGTTTGCACGTTTTTCCTAACTTCCAATCAACGGAGATGAGAATTTCTAGATTGATGTACAGTCTTCTCCGGTGTAAATGCCGTATGCGCATTCTGCTTTCTTTTTGGTTGACTTTAAGTGCGTGCCGCTTGCTACACAGCAGGACAGATGATGTTGACAGGTTCTTCTGAGCAAGGTAACTGGGACCTTGCGTTTTAAAGAAATTTCTCTTGCTACCAAAGTCAGAACTCTTGACTGCAAGATTCACGGCTCTTTGCTCCAGGGCTCTGCTCCCGTGTGGCTCTGGCCCACTCCCGGCATTGCTTCTCTCTATTCTGTTACCTTCTGGTAAAGGTGTTTGTTTGTTTGTTTGTTTTGTTTCTAACGGAAGGAACCCGAATGTGCAGGACACTTCTCTTGCAGCGAGTCCACTCCCTAGGCTGGCCGCAGGCCACGCCGCCGTCCTGTGCAGCACAGCGCCACCTCCACAGTCAGCGCGGCAGCAGGGACCGAGGACACGGGGCTTGGAGCAGAAAGGGCGGAATTTGCTCTGGCGGTAAATAGATTGATGTGTCCCATGCAGGCATCATTGTACACCTGCTGTTTCCATTCATGGAAGCAGAATTCAGTAAATCACGATAAATACAGGTTTTCACTCTAGAAGTTTACTATTTCAAACTCGGAATTTTCCGCCCAGATTTGTTGGCAGCCTGCGATCGCCACCTGAGCAGAGACACAGCCCTGAGTCAGCCTGTTTGCTTCCGGGTGGCCAGGGCCCTTCACTTTCGTCCGCCCGTGCCGGGCCCTCGTTCCGTGTTCAGTTGAGTGGATTTGTTGTTTCCTTCGATGTGACTTCTGTTCTAAATTAAAATACTGGGCAGCCAACAGGAGCGGTCACTGCAATTGTACTGAATTACTTTAGAGAAGCTTTCAGCTGTGCCAGACGAGTAAATCTAGAGAACTGCTCTACTTCTCAGTGCCCGTATTTAACAGTACGGCGCTGTGCACCCCAACCTTTGTGAAGAGGATGGCGCTCACGTTAAGTGTTCTTACCGCAAAACACCGACAATGGCAACAAAAGCCACTGGGACACGAGGAAGCTCTGAGAGGTGTTAGCTTTGTCTGATTATCTTGGCCGTGGTGCTGGGACCGTGGGCACGTGCACACGTTCAAACCCCTCAGATTGCACGCATTAAATATATGCAGTTCTATTGTAGCAGTTTTGCCTCAGTAAAGCAGGGAAACAGCAGAATGGGAGAGAGAAGACAGGGAAAGGAAACGGCGGAAGGAGGAAGGCAGCAACGGAAGCCTGTTTCTCTAAATAGTTGGGTGGAGAGGGACCTCGCCTGGTCTGGGGCTCAGGACCCCACACTTAATTTCCCCAAGAGGCCCACCCGCTTGTTCTCACAACTGCCAAGGAGGTCATGCAAGTTGGAGAACCTACTGGATTGCAAATGGAAATGAGTGTGTGAGATGCTCTTGGATCTGTTCCTCCGTTTCACACATCGTCGCGCCTTCCTCCTGCCCTGGCACTCCTGCCGCGGTGCTCACACGCGGCCTCTGTCAGGTGTGTGTCTGCGGCTCTGGGACCCTCTTGGGCTCTGTGACATAACACAAACATAGGGGTGTGTGTGTATGCATTTCTGTATGTTTACAGACACACTACATGTGTAGTAGATACGGATCTCGGAACACTGATATAAAAGATGCATTTGTTTATGTTTACTGTATCAACACAGTTTGACTCTGAACTTTTATGTTTCCAAGTTGTCGGGAAATTCAGCCTCAAACTAAGGTCCCCCAGCTCCCAAAGCGGGTGCCAAGGTCTGTCTTTTGAGGTACTTCCGAGGCTCCTGGAATCTTGTCTCTGTACTGGTTACAGCTGATATGTCCATCGTCTCTCCGCCAGCACGGCCCCTTCCAGAACTCCACGGCGGAACCCCTCCCCGTGGCAAGGATACCTGAATGGGCGAAGGAAATGGTGGAAAACCGGGGAGAAAACACTATTTATCATCCAAAGAGGCGTTCTGCCTGTCTGTATGTTGTTTCAGGAGAGCCAGAAGTGAAGCTATCATGGCACGTGTCCGGGTGAAATATGATTAGAGCTCACCAAAAAAAAAAAACAAAAAAATCTTTCTGTTAACTGGAAAATTACACTGGCTGTTGTACCCCCTTGTCTTGTTAGTGAATGAACAGATTTCAGTCAGCATAAGAACAAAGCTGAATAGCCTCCTATCTGGCTCCTGTGCACATGATATTCTTTGCTAACGCGTTTTTCCGGAGGTGCTCAGAACTGAGAGCAGTCAGCATGCAACGTGGAGGGAACCATCGCTTGACCAGTGACAAAGGCGCTGCCCATTTTGGAAAACCACCCCTGGTATCTCCTCCTTTTGTCCGCCTTCCTCGTTCCTTTGTGGGCGTATTGACTGGTGTTTTATTTCTATTTCATTTTCCTTCTGTCTGTTCTACCCTCTGTCCTTATTTTCCTAACTTCAGCAGAAGCTCAGCCCACGCCACTGCAAGGGATGAAGTCTCTTAATGAAACAACCAGTGATAAGGACCTGGGCTCCTCACTCACTGTCAATAACTATCTTGGAAGTGCAAGGAGAAGCATGAACCTCGTGAGCTCAGAGGAGCCAACTCACTCTGCAATGTAAGCCGATCTGTTTGAACTGTGTATCTGAGGCAGCGATCGAGGGGGAGAGACTTGACCCCCTCCCGTTACATAGCCACCCTGAGCTACAGCCCATTGCCCAGGCTTCAGCGAAGGGACGTTCAGAGCTCCAGGACGCCCGGAGCTCGTGTGCAGTCTGAGACCATCCGTCACGGGTCTCCCCCGACAGCGACGTCTCCCCCTCGCGTTCCCTGGAATAGAAAGCTCAGTGCGTTCAGGCGTCGCACCCTCGGCGCTGCGGCGTCAGGCGTCTCGGAAACGTTCTCTTGGCCAAGTTCACGTGCACTGTTGGGGTGTGAGAAGCCAGTTTTATCTTTCAGCTCCGAAAATTTCTATCACTTGGAAGTGCTGCTGCTGTCTGCAGTCTCAGTGTTCCTTCAGCTCACATGTCGACCTCTGAGCTTTATGTTCGAGTAGCTAATAAAGCTGGGTATCAATGAAGACTGGGCCGAGGGGTAAGGAGGAAATGCAAGAACTTGAGAGGCTGTACTTTTTTAGCCTGCTGTCTTGATGGCTCTTTATTGTTTTCCATTATCATGAAAGAGAAGGTTCTAGGATTCTGACATGTGTGTGGCTTGTAGTACTCTCAATGACTTAAAATGAGTACAGGACTGAGTACATGTGACTCTGGAAAGTCTCCGGTTTGTTCTGATTTCTCTCTTTAACCTTCAGACCTTTCTACGTGTGTCTCATGAGACTTAGGACCATCCACAAAATCACCGGAACCCTGCTCGTTAACCATGAACTTGGGCGTTGTACCCTGAGACTGGGCTGCCCTTCAGAGATGCTGGTCCCTGTGATCTTGGACAGAGTCTGAAGGTACACCGTCACCTCCTTTCCCGCACTGCCCTCTTCACATTGTCTCCCGTCCCCTCCTCTCTGAAACGCCGGTCCCTCTGGGACGCGTGCTGTCGGAGTACCTACCGCCTCCCTCTTGGATACAGCCGTCTTAATGTCCACTCCGCCCCACACCCCCTTACCGATGATTCACACAGCGCAGTAGGTCTCTTCCACAGTCGCATCTCTGTCATTTTTGGTGAATCCATCCAACCTGGAGGCACCTCACTCTCTTGCCTCCCTCCTTTCCATGGGTCTTTTCCTCCACACTGCCTGTTCCAGTCATCCGTTCCCATCCTCTCATGATAACCCTCTAAGTCACTCCTATTCCAGAACCTGTGCATGACCTGGACATTTTTTCCTAGGTCTCTCACAGCTTGTCCCTCCATATAGGTCTCGGTTACAATCAAACTTCCTTGGAGAAGGCTTTGGAAGCCCTTATCAAAAGTAACAGTCCCGTTCTAACCCCTACTTTTCCCTGTCTTCTTATCCTACTTTGTTTTTCTTCGTACCTCTTGCTACCATCTTGACAGAATGAACTGACACCTGTTTCTCTCTAGACGGTGTCCATGAGGGTAGAGTTTTGTCTGCCTGTTCACCACTGTGTTCCTTGTACCTAAACTCTGTTAACTCATATTAGAGCCTAAATAGGTATTTGAGAATTAAATAATGAGTAGATTGTATGTGTTTATAGCTATATACCAATTTACTATGAATACTCTCAGGCCATTTAGTGAATTATCACACTATCTCAATACTCATATGGTAACTCTGATATATTAAGAGCATTCCTGGGAATAATTTCCATCTGAATTTTTATATTCCCCCACTTGAAAATTTTCTGATGTGTTCTAATTAATCTAATCACACTCGGAGCCCGTCCTGAACGGCTGTGTAGATTCCTCAAGGGAGCAATTTTGAAACAGGCAGGCCAGCTCTTAATAATATTTCTAGCACACGTTTTGATAATTCTCTTCATACCGATGAAAAAAATTGCATAGATGGCAAGGGTGAGAGAACATGGGTCATTCTTGCGAATGAGATGATTTACTGCTTTCTTAATTCTCAAGGAAATACCTTTAACTCCTTCTTAAACCATGGGTCAACAGTTTTTCCTGTGTTTATGTAGTAACTTTACTCATAGGCCCGCCATTTGGCCCCTTCTGCAGAGTTCTGAGATCCTTAAAACGCGCTCTGCTTTCTATGCAAAGATGGTGTGTTGACCTGTAGCCACGAGGCCTTCTGCAGGGCTGTTTCTCCGCAGGTGGGGACTTTTTCTTTTTTCTAAGGCATTTCGTAATTCTTCTCTGATTTTTTTTTCTTTTGATCGGTGGCCTGAATTTGCAAGACATGTAGCAGGACCAAAAGACAGACCAATGTAGAAGAAAAGACTTTCCTCTCGGGTAAACCTAACTAAACTCTATGTAGACTTTGACCTCATTCGTTCCTTTGCCTAGGCGATTCTGTAGCACTCTCCCAAGGTCACGAAGATTGGATAAAGCCTTCCCGAAGGTCACCTCCTCCGAAAATTTAATTTTATGCCTGGACAGTGAGAGTTCTGTCTGATCACTGGAGCGTGGAGGTTCTCCCCGCACCTCCAGGCAGTTCTCCGACACCAGCGGGCAGCTGGGTGTCCTACACTTTCCCTCCATTTGGACACAGGGATGTCGTTTCAGATTCCGCAGGTTAGGCGCTCAGTCCTGTAAGACGCCCCCACTCCCTGCTTCAGACATCATCGCCAGCCCAGGTGGCCTGCTGTGCCTCTGAGGGACTGGTCGTAACTCAGAGGTTCCAACAAGTCTCTCCTTGGGTTCAATTAACTTGCCAGAGCAACTCACAAACCCAGAGAAACGTTGGACTGACCAGATTGTTGATTTATGATAAAGGGGTAGAACTCAGGAGCCACCACACAGGAGAGATGGCTAAGGTGAGGGATGGTATCGCCGTGTGTCCGTCAGTCTGGAAGCTGTGCAAACTCTGTCCTTCCGGGGTTTTGCGTGGGCGTGGTTGATCAAATCATTATCCACTGGGGAGTGAACTAATTATCCAGGCCAAAGACCAAATATATATTTCTTACTATAGTCCAGAGCATGTGTCACGTGGAGAAAACCTCTGGGCCTCTGAACTTGAGTAAGAAGCTCACTCTCTCTCTGCACTTTGTCAGAGTCCATATCTGCTAAATGCTAAATTGAATAATGTGGGGAACAAAGTTGGAGGTTAGAGAAGAACACACTCTTTCCACTTAGAATATTCTTGTGCTTTGGGAGAATATTTGTTGACGTTTTTAAAATTAGACTTGGAGCCTCTCTGCCTTCAGCACGAATCACAGGGGCCTGGTGAGGAGGATGAGATAGTAACAGCACAAACTCTCGGATATGAGTGTGATGGCAGAGACTCATTTATGTTGGTGCCCCTTTTTCTTCACTCCCCTTTAGTGTAACGAAAAGGAGAGAACGTGACTCACTGAAGCAGAGAAAAGTAAGCAGGGAGGAGAAAGAGGCAACTTGAATATGTTTTGGGCAGAACTTTGTTGATAGGAGGAGTGCCGAATATGAGAAATTTAAGAAAAAACAATTTAATGATAAGTAAATTGCTGTGTGTCTTTGTGGTCCCCTTCACTCTGTACTTTCCCAAGAGCATGCACTGTTGATGAAAATCACTTTCAGTCCTTCTTCCCAGTGCTGTTATTTTGTTGAAAGCGTGTTTACATCTCGTGGGGCTCAGCGTTAGGTGGTCTTCGTAAGGTGGCCATCACCGAAGTTGTGGTAAAGGTGTGGTCCTTTGGGCTGTCCCTAGACTCAGGTGGTTAGAGAGGGAGCTGACTTCTGATCTGGGGGGTCAGAGAAGGCCTCTTAGGAGGGATGGTATTTTACTGAGTCCCTGAAGGATGGGTGGGATTTGAGTCAACAGGGATGAGGGGCAGAGCTTTCAGATGGAGATAGTGATTAAACTGAACAAGACAGTGAAAATCGGGGAGCAGTGAGGAGCTCCCTGTGCCTGGAAACTTTTGCCCAGAAGATGTCCTTCACACCCAAACACCCCCAACTGGCCCCCAACCCCTCAACTTTACCTGGACAGCGCCTACTCATGCTCTAGACGCCAGGAGACCTCACTCCCTCCAGTAAATATCCTGGTTTCCCTCCGGGAAGCCTGCTGACTTCTGTCCACATGGTGTTATGTGAGGCACTCCTGCGTGTGAATTCGGGGCCACCCAGGGCTTCTCTTACCAGAGCCGCCGTCACACAGACAGTGATGCAGGAGCCCGCGGCGTCCATCTCTGGGATCCACACGTGGACGCACGACTCAGGCCGGGGTGAGCAAACAACTGCGTTGTGTTAGTCGGTATGGCTCGTTGTGACTGGGTCCCTAACCCAGGCTGGACCAGCAGGCACCCTGTCCAGGGTTCTGTGTGAGCTGATAGGATGAAGGCATTTTCCTTCCACCGCTCCGCGAGCTCGAGCAGGCTGTGAGCCCCGAACCAGCAGGACAGCAGCCCAGAGAATTCTGACCGAGCATGGAGCCCAGGCAGAGAAAAGGCAGAGCCTTGAGTGATACAGCAATAAAATCCAGATAACCTTTTTTTGTGTGTGCACCTAGTTCCAGCCACTACTGAAGGCATTGCCCTTGAACTTTACAGTTACTGTGAAGTAATGAATGTCCTCCACCGCCCACACTCCTTTTTATATCTAAACTAGTTTCAGTTGGGTTTTTGCATCTTACTTCTGAAAGAGTCCTCGTGAAGACACCCCCTCTTCCCACCAAGCAGCCTAGCGCGGCGCCAGGCATGTGATGTGTGTGTGGTAAATACTTGCTGATCTCAGTGGCCCGTGGGGCTGTGGGCTTCGGAGACAGGCTGGGGTAATCTAAAGGGCATCAGGGCCAGAGTTTGGAGATTCCCGTCACTCTCCCATTTCGCACATTTTTATGAAGCACCTACCTGGCGCCAGGCACTGTTCCAGGTGCTGAGGATACAGCAGTGGGAAATAGACAAAGTCCCCAGTTTAATGAAAATGATATTCAAGCAGGGAAATATATACCGTGTCAGGAGGTGACATATTATATGCAGCTGTGAAGAAAGACTGACTGCTAATGAGGCGTGGGACCTGGAAAAAGCCACTTGTCTTTCTGGGTTCCTGTTTCCTCTTAGGTAAGAAGAGACAGTTGCAATTCTTACTCATTTCCCCCACCCCTCCCTCTCCATCACTATCACCACCGCCAACAGCAGTAATAACAATATTTCCATTTCTTGACACACTTCGATGAACCTGAATTCTGGAGCATACCTGAAAACACATTTGTTGGTAGTTGACATTTCCAGGAAATTGTGTATTTTCCTGTGTTTATTGGTTCATTTCTCTGTGCATACTTTTGAGAGCTATGAATTCTTTCTCGTTCAGGTTTCCCAGAAATAAGTCAGATTTCCACGGGACTCGGGGGGGCTGCCTACACACGCTCAGTTCCCTGGAGGCCTTCACTGGCCAGCGCCTTTCGAGTCTACCTGTTCTGTCCGCACGCCGTCCCTGAGATCAATGACAGTCTGTTCCCCGCCCCCTTTCATTTGGGGAAGAGTTTCTCTTCTCTCTGAACCTTGGCTACGTGGAGACTTTTATCGCCCGACAGAGCCGCTCCGTTCATCACTTTACTTATTGTGATCTCTGGTCTCGCCTGCCTCTTCTGACGACTGTTCAGGGTGCTCAGAACTTCACTCCCGGTGGAAATGTTCTCAGTGGCACTGTTGCCGCTGACTTTTTTTTTTTTTTAAAGTTGACACCATAAATGCGAGTCGGCTCTGAAGAGTGAATAGCATCACGTGGTTCTCCGGTGATGGTTTGAGATTGATTGACATATTTGTAAACTTCTAAAGAAATATTTATGGAACATATCCTATGTGCCAGTGGCTGGCGCGTTGTTAGGGTGCTTCTGGTTGGAGTTGGGGGGATGGAGTTTGCTTTGGGGAGACCACTTTCTCATTCTCACCCGGCTCACCGGTCCTGTCCGGTCTGTATACCGTGCATGCCTCATGCACCACTTCTCACTGCCATATCTTGTCCACAGTTACATGTCTAATCCACTGTCTCTGGGGATGTTCCCAGGATGCCTTGCCAGCCCGCTAGGACATCAGGCTCTTGGGAAAACATATCTCTTGGTTTTCCCTAAAAGCGACTGTGAAGGATCACCGCGAACCCTCTAGGAGCAGTGTCTCAAGAAGCGTTTTGGAGCTGGGGCATGTGGTCAGTCCCGCACAAAGCCGGACCATTCTGCCCACGGTACCAGCTCATTCTAGGATCAAAGCCTTCGGAGGGTCCCTGGAAGGGAGATATGTTTCCCTTATGGAGGCGTGACTTGGGTCGGCCGTAGTTTGGGGGTGTCTGGCATCCACAGTGCAGTTTGTGTAACCCCAAGGAGCTCTACTTTTCTTTCAACCTGCTGAGTTCGTCCCGTGGCCTTTGGTGTGTTCGTCTCTGTGCAGTGCGTGTTGGAATCACTCCTCTGGTCCCACACTCGTGCTCTTTGGTGACATTGCTTCCAAGGAGGGAGGCTGCACCTTATATACCGTAGTCTCCCCAGCACCTTGCACTTTTTTTTTTTTTTTTTGCATGCAGTGCATGCCCAGGCCATACGTGTGTTTTGACAATTGGATTTTGAGTCAGTTACTTTCTTGGATAGCTGTTGACAATATTCAGCTTCTCGATAAAGTAAAACTTTAGCCATTGAATTTCTATCAAAGGCCTTACAAAGTGGTTATTGATTGTTTTTAAAAGAGAGAAATAAATATACAGCTTGGTACCTGCTCTTTCACTGGAATGTGAGCTAGGACAACCAGATGTGACTCCGAAGTTGGGTGAAATTCCTGTGGTAATAATAATAACATAAATTAAAGAAATTACATCAACCCTGACCAGATGGATCAGTTGGTTGGAGCATCGTCCTGTGCACCAAAATGTTACAGGTTCAATTCCCAGTCTGGGCACGTGCTTAGGTTGCAGGTTTGCTCCCCAGTCAGAGCATATATGGGAGGCAGCTGATCAATTTCTTTCTCTCTCACATTGATGTTTCTCTCTCTCTCCCCCCACCTCTTTCTCTCTAAAATCAATAAATGTATATCCTCAAGTGAGGATCAAATTTTTACAGATATTAGACAATCCGTCTAAGATTATCTAGTCATCAAGGCAGAGCTGGATTTGAACCTGGGTCTGCCTGCTGCCAGAACATAATTCTTCATCGACATGCTTTGCCGGCAGACTGTCGTTCAGCGGGACCACCAATAAGCAGAGATCTGGTGGCCCGTCTTGGAAGTGGATGAAGAAGAATGCGCAAAAGGCTTGGCTGATGCTTTCACTCTCACACAGAGACAGAGCGCCACAGATGCTGGGAACGTGGTGTCTCCCTTGTGACTGTTTTGGAGAGGATGGGGGAGGTGAGGGGGTCCATCTGGGTTTAAGCCGCTCCGTCACCTGCGGTATTTATCCAGTACTGTTGGCTTCCACCCCTTCCAGGCCTGAACGCCCCACACAGACACCCGCTGCTGCCCACTCGGCACCCAGGGCCCCATGGAAGGTGGACACATGCCCACTGGAGTGAAGGTAGGCGTTAACCTCGATGACGCCCTCCGGAACTGCCCCATGGAGAGACCCCCTTATTCTCTAATTATGGGAAGGAAGCCAAACCTTAGATGAACAACCTTGCTCAAAGTCACCCTGATTCTAAGGGTGGCGTTGGTCTAGATTTCATGTTCTTTCTGCGATCACCAGTGCCTCACCCGTCGTCGCCAGGTGAGGGGCCAGCCTGATTCAGAGAGGCGCCTGTTCCCTTCGTCCCTGGTGACGGGACAGCCCCGTGATTCCTGGGGCCTCCTAAGAGTCCTGGGTAGGAGCCGACCCTTCCTGGGCCTCTAGGTGGCCTGGTCTCAGTTGAAGATTTTCCCCTTCAGAAGGTCCAACTAGCTGCTGCCACATTGTCAATTGCTAGCTGGTTACCATGGAAACGTGTGTCAAGAGGAATCTGCTTTTCTCTTCCTTGAATGAGGAGGAATATAGGGCTTCACGAGGGGCAGAGCTCCCCCTTCGTGTCCAGGAGGAGGACCGGCTTAGGGCGATGGGGCTCAAACGGTTTCGCCGAAGGCCCCCGCTCCCTGTGAGGGTCAGGCTGCCAGTTTTCCGTTCCTGAGAAGAACTGGGCTTCTTCGGAAGACATGTCCTTGCTCCTTTTTGATGGTTAAGATTCCTTTTCTTTTAAAGAAACGATTATGATAGTAGAAAGCCTGGTTCAAAAGATGTCATCACTCGGTAGATGAGTACAAAGTTTGTTCACACATGTAGCAACACGGACGAGGCTCCAAGTCCTCATGCCGGGTGCAAGAAGCCTTGCAAAACAGCGCGCGCACGGCACGATTTCTTTCACGTACATCTCTAGAAAGTGCGAACTGATCCATGGTGACAGGAATCAGACAAGTGGTTACTAGGAGTGGGGCGGGGAGAGGGATGGATTATAAAAAGAGTGTGAGGAAACTTCGGAGGGTGGTAAAAATATCTCTTCTCTTGACTGGTGAACGCCTGTTTCCAAAGCAGTCAAATAGTGCACTTAAGTATATGCACCCTGGTCCACTCCAGTCACCTCAGGGGAAGCTGAAACAAAAGGCAGCCTTGTCTTGGTCCTCCATTTTTATTTTTATTTTTTGTATTTTTTTGTAATTTCAACTCTCTGTGGAAATGAGTGTGGGAAGCAGAGGGCACCGGTAGCAGCATTTCTGGGTGCCGTCAGGAAGGAGCGGAGGTGTGCTCTGTTGTTCTTTCTGGACTCAAACCCCGGCCTCAGGGGGTTCCAGTGGCAGGAGGAGGTGATTCCATAAGCTGCTGGGCCCCAAGGTCCCTAAAGACTTGGTATGGCTTGTCGCATAAAAGTATTCACATTGTATAAAGAATTCTGGGGTCTGGGTCATGTTCACCCTGAAGGCCTCCACCCCCACTGGTGGGTTTAAGCTGTAAGGCGTATCTAGTTAAAGTAGCACTTTAAGTCTCTGTACTTGACCGCCTTTGTCAAATGTTGGAATAAATGATCCTTTCTGAAATTCTGGGGCCCTTTGTTGTTTTCAGGCTTATCATCATTACCGTTTCTGTTCCCTGTTATCATTCTAACTAGAGTTTTAAATATAAATATACACATATTTATATATAAAACTCTAGTTAGAACCCATGAGGTCAAAATCTGAACGGGATGCAGTATTGAGTAAGAATATCTTTGCAGGCCACACAGTGAGTGCGTGTGTTTGTTCAACACCGAAATAAACCTCGTCACCTACTCTGTGCTCATAGCTTCTAGGAAACAGAGGTATAAACAAAAATAGGGCACAGTCCCTGACTTGGAGGCGGTAATGACATAGAAGGGAGTGGGGTTCAGTAAGCGGGCCGTTGCCAGGAAATGGCACGTACGCTAAGATTCTGGTGAGTACAGAGAAGTACAGCTTAGGGCAACCAGTGGGGGTCCACGGAGACCCTGCAAGAAGTAATAGCTGTGCGGAACCGAAGGACCAGGAGTTGGCCAGCAGTGAGGGGGAGAGGAACTTTTCTGGCTGTCGTGAGCCCGAAGGAACTGGATATTATTCTGGAACGTGCGCTGGTCCGAGGGAGAGAGACACCTGACGCGCTCTTCCGGAACCAGATTGTGATGTGCCTGTTTAAGTCCCAGTAACGGAGTTAAGCTTTGTCCTATGGCCGGTGGGCAGCCTCTGTGGTTTCCAACAGGGCAGGGCAGAAACCCAAATTTGAGTTGAGGAGTATCGTGTTCATTTATGTGTGGACAAGGTAGCAGTTGGGAATCAAGGTAGAAGACCACTGTGGCCATCCAGTGGACGTGAAGGACAATAGGGTGTGGGACAGGGGATGGGGGCACGTGGATGTAGTTGAAAGGCATGTGACAGTTAGAGCTGCTCTCACAGAATAGCAGACCATGTGGTTGACACAACCCACATTGATTTCTCATGGTTCTGGAGGCGGGAAGTTCAAGATCGAGGTGCCGGCAGATCAATCTCCCTGGTTTGCAGGTGGACATCATATTATATATTCATGTAGTTGAGAGAGAAATCATCACCCTCATGCTGCTTCTTACAAGGGCACTGATTCCATTTGTGAGGCCTTCAACCTCATGACCTAATTACTTCCCCAAAGGCCCTACCCGCTCTACTGTCATATTGGGAGGTCGGGGTTCCGGTAGCTGGATTTGGGGGAACACAGACATTACATGTAGCAAAGTTAGCGTCAACAGGATTATTTTCAACAGATTGATTGGGCATGAGTGGGGGTCACAGAGAAGGGACAGCTAGGAATGATCCCCATGGCCTCCGATGACTGCATGGCTGGTGAATGAAAGAAGGGTCCAGGCGTCAGGAAGGTCAGGGAGATGACGAGCTCAGTGGGGGACATGTTGAGCTGGAGGGGCCAGAGACACACCCAGAAACGCCAGGAGGGAAGGCAGACTTAAGGATCTAGAACTCAGGAGGTAAATCCAGCCGATCTGTATGGATTTAGCATACTGAAGGGCCCGAAACCATCAGGAGACAATGAACTAGTAAATGCCTGTTGAATTAAATTCTGTGTTTGGTCATTTAGCTGTGACTTTCCATGTTTCGCAGTTTACACAACGGAGAAAGAATCCCCAAGTAGTGTCGGGTAGAAATGGGAATCTGTTCTTTTTTGACTGTGGAGAATGGCATGGTTTGGGGGATGGAAATGTGGAGTTTGGATTGGAATTACCAACTGTCCTCAATCTTTGAGTCTTTACCTGATTATATACTTTTAAATTGATATCAGAAAGTATCTCCCCATAGATGTTCTTGCCGCACTCGATACACATGTCTATGTAAACACCTTTTAACTTGTCATCATGCACTTATGTGTCTGTTTCCCCTGCGTACCTTGAGGCAGGTACAGCGTGTGACTTATTTGGGTTTTGGCATGCAGTGACGGATTGTGTGCTCAGGTGAGTGCTCCCCCTCCAAGGTCCCCATGTGGAGTTTTCTAGCAAATCATCCTTGACTTCCCCGTCGACATTTGTGTACTCATGGGAACAAATGTAAATGTGGAGGTGTATGCACCCAAATGGAAGGAGAAGTCACCCACTCTTACAGAAGGGGGAAGTAAGTGGCTGCTGTCCCATGAGCTGAGCCCTAAATTCATAGGTGTGTCCTTGCTGCTGACAATGAATCTGAACCACTGGGCAGAGGCTTCTTTTGGTTTTCTGCACAAACACCCTGGAGAACCCTTTTTATTTGGTCCCTGGGCTTCCTGTGATTTTCCTTAGCTCGTCAGACCAAATCTAAGTTCTCCAAAATCGCCCTGAAAATAACCGCAGACATTGTTATGTCTGTCAAATGGCAAGATAACCCGATGACATTAGGATGTTGTCCATTTGTGTGTACACTTCATTTTAAGCCAGCTGTTTGTGTTTACCATCTGCATTAATTAATTTAGAAAGAACATCATAAAAATGGTTAATGTTTCATGAGGTGGGCGTCACAATGAGTAGACTTTCTGCATGGAATTCCTACTCACTTAAGAATTGAGAACGTGTCATTATTTTACAAGCACTAGTGATAAATCATTTGGCAACTGCTTCTCAGTCCTTTAAGATAATTTTTATTTTCTGTGATTTCAATTGTCTCCGCATTTTTCCCTTGTAAATAGTTGAAGAGTAAGCACATTTTCAAAGAGCTGTAGGGAGGCTAAGATGCCAGTTGCATTTTAACGATATCAGGCATTATCATTCTTACTGTAGCCAATTCTCTTTTAAATCATTGCAGTTTCTGCTCTAGCCTCCAGCTATAGAATTCTTTTCAAGCTGGCAGTGAACTTGGCAGGCTGCCAGGAGAAATATAAAGGTGTTTTGGTCCACCAAAGTATTTTGAGTGGTTCTTAGTGATACAGTTTTCTCCAGTACATCTGCAAAACAGTTTTCCGAAGTGAATTTTCATGTGAAAAGCCTTCTTAATCATCAGCAGCATTGTTTGTCTCAATGCCGTTATTTAAGTGCCCCCCTGGGTGCCTACAAAATAAACAAGGGAATCTTCTAAAGAGTTTTGAAAGTGGCAGGTGCTGAGGCTGTGCCCTATTCATTTAGTTGGCAATGACATTTCTGTGCTAATCTATAAACCAACAAGAGACAGGCAACACAGCGAATCAAGTGGAGGGAACCAGAGAAGAAGGTTTGAGCCAACCAGGGCTGCTCTAGAGAAGATGCTTTGGGGGCGCGGTGGGGGATGCGGACAAGAAGCAACTGCTTTTCAGCTTTCTGGCTGCTCGTATCCGAGCTGTCAGAGCCCGATATTTAAACTTAAGATGTTAACTAAACTCTTTTGGTTTTTAAATGCAATTGAAAGGAGATTCAAGATGAAAATGCGTATGTCTGTGAACATCCAAGTAACTGTATGTGTATTTAGGTGTGCATACACATTTCCACACACATATTTTTGCATTTAACGAAAGTTACTATGATGAAACATGAAAACATGTAAAAATGACCATTTGTTGCCCACGAACTCAGAATCCATTTGTCTTATTTCCACAACAAACCGCCCTATTTACATGCCAAACACCAACACACGATGGAACGAAGAAAGAAATGATTACGCATATTTATATGTTGTTTCCTTTTTATTGATTGCCGTGTGTGCGCGCAAACTCTGTTTCTAGGGGACTGACTTTCTTTTTTTAGAGGTTGGATTAGTCATCTGTTTGGAGACACTGACGGGAAATTGATTTTATTAAGTTTTTGTGCAGACACATTATTAGCTACCCTCATTTCTTTAATCCTACTCATGAATTGGTGGCAAAAAAATTTTTGCAGATATTTTTAAGCTTAATTTTTTGTTGTTGTAAAAGAAGAAGCATACCTATTGTAAAAAATACCGAATGTTCAAAAATGACTGCAAGATCATGAAAATATTCCCCTGCACTAAGGGGCACCATTTTGAGGACATTTACATACTGCTTAGGAAACATTGAAGGTTTTACATACAACCCCCCCCCCACACACACACACAAAGAAAAAACCAGACAATGGCATTTTATCCAGCTTTTCCACCTTAAGAAGCCCAGGCGAGGTTCATTTTTATCGTTGCAATCAAGAACAAGAAGTACTTTGTTGTCAGTTAGATCTTTAATATCATTAAATTTCAAGCTCTGGGCCGATCGCTTTGGGCTCACCTGCTTCCACAGCAATGAGCCTTGCTTAAAAAAATATATTGTTTACCAAGTGGCGAAGGTACAGAAACATACACTTCCTTGTAGCAGGCAAGCCTGGTGATCCCAGAGTTCAAGAACAGAAGGAAATTCGGGTACCATTTCTGGGACGGTGGGAGAATGTGAACTCCATTAAAATTGAATTGAGAATCCACATGCCAAACACAGGACTTTCATTCATCAGGTTGGGTTGGGCTTGCTGGTGACAGAGGTGGCTGCCTGGTGACCTGGAAGCAGTATGGTGAGGTGCCCATGGCCATCACTGGGCGGTTTGTCATGCTTTGAGTTTTACGAAGAAACCCTCAGCCAACTAGGTCATGAGCCAGTGGAGAGAAAGGAATTGTCCATGAGGCTGCCATGGATTTCCACTTTGCAGCATGCTACTTTTCTCCCTGAACATGTTATGATTGCTTTCCCATCAAGGAATGGCTCAGGATTTATGAAAACAGTAAACCTCCTGGTCACCATCTTTGAACCCTGGCCCTCGGCGTCACCCTCCCGACCTTAATCAAAATAGCAATATTTCAGCACCTGCCAGAGGAGGAGAGTAAATAGAACAGAAACTTAAAGAAATGGCAACCTTCATCAGAATAAATGCCTACAGGGGATGCCTTGTCAGCGATGAGACTGTTCAGTTTAAATATATGGCAGGTCTTCTTTGCATTTAAAGGTGGGGACGGCCGCAACGAGATGCAGAGGGTGTGGGTGACAGGTAGTAAGGGAAAGGGCTGCACGCCTGCCACTAAGAGGAAGAGTTTGGCTCAGGGATCCCTTTGGCATTTTGATGAAATGTATGTACACTGTGCACATGCAAACCCATATGTTGGCACACACATATTTACTGTGGCATCCATATAAATAAACATACACCCATGAGAAAAACTTCAGGGGAAGCAGAGACCCTCTCAAAGTGAAACCGTGACCTCCCCAGGGACTATGGTCGCCGGTGGGAGAGCATTGAATTTTGCTTTTGCAGGTGACAATTTTGTCACCTTGCTGGCCGGCACAGCGTGGGAGAAAAGAACCAACTCCTTGTGCATCAGTGTGCCCAAGGTACCTCGCACTTCCATAGGACTTTGTGCTCGTGAAACCACATCTCGGTCTACAGCCGCGTTCTGCAGAGAGCAGGCACTGGCAGCATCTCCCCGTTACGGGAGAATAAACAGATTTGGGAGAGCGCCTGCCTCTCAGGCCAGTGACCTCGAACCTTACCCCCTGTTGCTCCGTGGCCCTGACAAGGGCCTCGTTTGAATCTGAATCCAATTCCTGTCAAACTCAACTTTTCTTTTTCAGTTTTCCAGCACTTAAAATAGGCCTGAGGTTTTGATATAGTCCACTCGTGTTCTGTCCAATGATCTTCAAGTAGCTGGTGTTGCAACCTGGCTAGTGTTGGGCGAATTCCTATAGCCAGGGAAAACATCACCTTCACCCTAAATGAGACATTTGCCGCAATCTAACTTAGCGTTTGTAGCTTCTTTTACATGTGTTCTTCCGACTCCCCCAACCACGAGCATGCCCTTCCTGTGTGGGTCAACTCTCTCAGATCAGAATGTCCAATAGAAACTGAGATTGAGGACAATGACACTTTTCTAGGTGCCTCAGATAGAATCAAAATAAGAAAAAAAAAATCCCAACTTCTACTTGAAATACCCAAGTAATTCAGACAAATCTGACCCAATGGTGATGAGATCTCTGATCACTTCCGGATGTGTTTCCTGGTCTCTTCCATGAACCTATTACAGAGGTTGCTGGTTGATGAAGGTGGTGAGAATACTTGTCAGAAGGAACCACACTCGACATTTATCCCGTCTTTTTAACTCTGCAGCGTGATCTTGGCCTACTTTCTCCCACGCCTCTCACAGCAGCTTTAGACAGTGCTCGGTTTAGGGGGGTTTCCTCATTTTCCAGACCACTCCGTCCCCGAAAAGTCAGAAGTGATCTGGTCTGCTGTCTTCGTGGAGGCCAAGCCACCAGCGTGGAAAGCGAAAGTGGCAGCTAACTGTCTAGAAGGTAATCTACTCCCTCATGCGTATAGAGGGTTTACCACCTGTAAAATGTTTGTACATCTGGAATTTCATTTCACCCTCACGTATGGAATCACGAAGCCGGAAGCTGGAACCAAGAGTTACAGATGAGAACTGAGGCAGAGAGAGATTGAGGAAAAGCACTAAACTGGAACCAAAGTCTCCTTAATTTATCCTCTCCTATTGCGTTGGACCCACTGGTCCGTTTTCCCAACGTGACGCTAATGCTGGGCATGGGCCCATGGGGTTGATTCTGGTCTTACACCTCTTGCTCCTGACCCTCTTCTGCCCTCGTAGGCTGCACCTCAATTGACTTTCAAGATCCAGGTGCCCGACTTCTTGCTGTGTGCTGAAGAGCACGCGTTTTGACGCCCACGTGACTGGCTTAGACCTTTAGACAGATCCCCACGGGGTGACTTAGACATGCGGTGGTGAAAGTCAATTTAACAGAAGCATTAATTTGAGTTTCTGGGGATAAACAGTAGCTGTCACCCGCCATCAGAAAAGACACCGATAGCGCTTTGTAATCCAAATTGCAAAGTGCCTGAAAATACGGCCGAATCAAAGAAAATAACTTGGGTGGTGGTTCGAGTCAGTGCATTGTTTTAACTTTGTGGCCAGGATGGCTCATTTCAGCGTGGTTTTCAGAAAACTAGATGCTGCGTCGTGCCTGCCACATTTCATTAGTCATGCCGTATTACGTGCATTAGGAGGCCCTATGAATTCTTTTGGTCTCAGATTTACTGCAAGATGAGGCAGAAATCCATTTATGAGTCCAAGGAAAGAGACTGTTAAAGATAGTCCCCTTCACCGGGGGGGACAGCACAGGCATCCTCTCCCCGTTCCCCCGAGGCAGTCCTCCCGCCAAACCCGGTCCCCCACCCCGCCGGCACAGAAAGAAAACTCAGGTAAAGCTGGACTCAAACAGAGGGAAACTGTTTTTCACAGACCCAGGGCTGATTGTGAAATTGTCTTTATTTATTTTTTTGAAGCAACGCACAGTCAGCATAACCACGATCAGAAGAAAAACCAGTGTCAACACCCATGAGGCGATGAGTTCCCGGGAGAGCAGCGACTGGGATTGTCAGGCGCCTGGACACTGTGCTCATGGACAAGCCAAGCCCGTGCCTTCCAGTTGGACGTTAAAAACATTTAATGTGGAATATTCCAAACATACAGAAAAATGGAGCGTGCCATCCCTGACGCCATCCTCCGGACAGATCTAAGCAGGGTTAACATCTTGCCATGTTTTCTTCATATCTCCCCATGCTGCTTCTAGAAACAGCACAATTGTGTAGCTGTACCAGGGGGGCAAAAGTAGGTTTACAGTTGTGAGTATGAAAAACACATTTACTCTTGTATTTTTATTTGTTAATTATATTATTTTCCATACGAACAACTGTAAACGTACTTTTACCTCACCATGTATAAGAGTGTGTGTGTATGTGTGCGTGTTTATACAAGGGAGGAACCAAAAAAAACAAAAACAAACCAGAATTATCTTCTGTAGGCCGGGCCCCTTGCAGTACAGGCTTCCCCGCCAGGTGAGTGTTCTAGGAACCCATCAGTAAGAGTGCACCAGCTGGCAACGGTGTGAGAGGCTGCGTTCAGCTTCCGTGAAATTTTTTTTGAAGACTCTTTCAACGTGTTTGCCCATTTCATGATGGCGATTTATGAGCACACCTGCCCACATCACGCTGAGTGTTCAGCAGTTTTTGAGCAAAACGGCATGACCCCCGTGCCCCACCCTCCCTATTCACCTGGCCTTGCCCTGAACGACTGACTTTTGTTTCCCTGGATGAAAAAAGCCCTCAAAGGGAAACGTTTTTGCCGACGTGGAGGCAGTGAAACAGAGCAACAGCAGAAGCACTAAAAGGCACCAAAACCGACAAGTTCAAAAACTGTTGAGCGGTGAAAAAAATGTCTCCATAGGTGTGTGGCATCAAGTGGAGAGAGCTTTGAAGGTGTCTGAAGTTTAAACATGTAAGAATAAATACACGATATTTTATTAATAAGTTCTGGGGTTTTTGGTCCCCCCTCGTGTATGTAGACATGCATATGTCCACACACACACGTACCTGTACATACATACACACAACCAAACACACACAGTCTTTGTGACTCTTCATTAAAATTCTCAGGAAAGAGCACAGCTGGTTGCTAGGCAGCCCGTGGTTGCCTGGCCTTGGGTTCTATGTCTCGTATCCAGGACCAGCGAGCGAGGCTGGGTCGGGGTGGGTCGTACAGCACCGCGTGGCTTTGTGGACCTGTCTCTTGCCGGGATGTAAGGATAAATAAAGGACACGGTGCCAGAGAAGTAAGCTGGTGGCCAAGACAAGGAAGCACATCCAGGGGATGAAAACCCTTATGACTGGCCCTCGTAGCATAGAAATAGCATAGCTCAGTGACTCTTGCTGATGCCAGCCCCTGATGGGGACACCCGACTTAGAAGGAAGTTCTTTCTTTTGTCTAATTAAAATGTGTCCCGTAAACATATGAGCAGATATGCTTCCTTGAACAACTCAGAGGAATACGGTTCCACCTTCTCCGTGGCAGCTCCTTAACCAGGAGACGGTCGTTGATGTCCACAGCTTCCCGCACCATTCTCTCTCCAGGTTCAAGGGTCTTGCCGAAGCCATTGTGAATCTTTAAACTTCCGAGGGAGAAAGAAAAAAGTTGCACTCTTGCGCTTTGTAGAAGCTTCTGTGATTGCTCTTCTTTCATTGTTTGGTAGTAGCTCATCGGCCTCGCCTGCCGTATCGTGATGCTTTCGAGGCACTGTGGCCAATTAACTTATGAACCCCCAACAATGGGGCCCCAGGCAGAGAACACAGTAGGTGCCTCAAGAAATGGGTGTGTTAGTCAAAATAATCTTCATTTTGAAATCTAAGGCGTCTTACTTTTAAATTCCTGACCATTCTATCCTATTGGTAATTATTATTTTTTAAATGATTTTATTGTTGTTCAATTACAGTTGTCTGCATTTTATCCCCCCCACCCCAGCCAAATTCACCTCCCTTCCTTGCTTCTACCCTCCCCCACCCCGTTCCTTGGTTTTGTCCATGTGTCCTTTATAGTTGTTCCTGAAAACCCTTCTCCCCACTGTCCCCTCCTCCCTCCCCTCTGGCTATTATTAGATTGTTCTTAATTTCAGTGTTTCTGGTTATGTTTTGTTTGCTTTTTTCTTTTGTTGATTATGTTCAGTTAAAGGTGATTATTTCATCACGAGACAGAGTGCCCGATTAGAGAGCCTTTCACTGCACATCCTGTGCATTTTAAGTGGCCTCTCCTTCCGTGGCATCTCCTGGCAGGTGGCTTCCAAGTTGATATGCATGGAAATCAATCACAGAGTTTTCCGAGGCACACTGGAGAAGTTGGCAAAAGTACAGAGAGACAGTGTCAGTTTTCTCCAAGTTGCTTGATTGGTTGGAGGAGGGTAAGGAAAGAAAATGAAGCGCCATTATTGATTTGTCCCACCGGGGTACTGAGTGACAGTCGCGGGTTTAAATGCCAATTGGAATTTTGAAATAAAACAACTCCGCAGTTCTGGTTTCTGAGCGTTAGTGACCCAGAGGGCCCAGGTAACACATACAGCAAGCAGCTCCCTATTTAGAAAGAAAGAAGTCTCTTAAGGGTTAAGAGTTGGGCTAAAGGAGCAGGTGCGCTGTGCAAACACTAAATTGACATACACTGTAAGGGAGACCTGAATTGACCGTTCTCGGGTCTGTAGACACAATGGAGGGCCCGAAGGAGACATGAGCACCAATGTCTTGGATGGAAGGACTCAGGGAGTCCCTGCTCTCCAGCCCGCCCATGGCCGCCTCGCATTGTTCCTTATCTGACCCAGATTTGGAGTCACTGCTCTGAACTTAATTTAAGGAGTGGCTTGGTGTAATGAGTTTCCAACTCTGCGCAGAAAACAAATTTGCATTTTTTCCAAGTGATTAGTTTCTTCACTGATTAACTCGGCAAGGTCAAGTTTTGGTCACTGATGCTGCTGATATGCACTGCTGAGATTTTCCAGTTACAGAGCTGGGAGGCCTAGGCGGAAGCTCCTGTTTTCAGGGCTGGAGGACCAGCTACCACGTTCCCAGACGAGAAGGCGGTTCTGCGGCACCCACACACCTACCAGGGGGTGGTCAGCCTCTGTGCTCAGGGCCTCCGCAGACCAGAAGCTCCTCTCACCTCCCCTGCCTTCCCCTCCCGCCCCAACCCCACCCCGCAGAGTCCTTTTATGAGAATTTCCCAAGATGGCCGGTAGCTTTCATTGCCTGCTTTCGCTGAAAATGTAGGGTGAGGTAGAAAACACGGGCTGTGGACACAGAAGAAGCTGGATTGGAATCCCCAGTTCCACCACGTGCAAAGCTATATGACTTTGAATTGATTCTGTGCCTCAGTTTCCTCATCTATAAAATGGGGGTAATAGCTGTTTCCTTACGTGACTAGGATCAACAGAGGAAATGTGAAATGCCTTGCTTAGTACTTGGTGCATAGTGTATGACTGGTAAATGTCAGTTTTCTTCCATTATTTTTTTAATTTAATTTTTGTTTGTTTTTAGAGAGAGGGGAAGGGAGGGAGAAAGAGAGAGAGAGAAACATCGTGTGAGAGAGAAACATTGATTGGTTGCCTCTTGCACGTGCCCCGACCACGGAGTGAACTACACCTCAGGCTTGTGCCCTGACTGGGAATTGAGCCCCTGACCTTTCCCTTTGCAGGACTCTGCCCAACCCACTGAGCCACACCAGCCAGGGCTGTTGTCTTCCATTATTGAAGTCCTAGGCCAGTGATGATGGCTGATTAGGAAAGCAAGCTTAGCAGCACTTACACTGTGCCCATGTCTCAGTCCCTCCTCGTAAATGCCTGCCCCTCGGCCCAGTGGCTGGACAATCCAAGTGGAGTTAGTTTAAGCTCCACTAACTGCTGAATCCTCCATGAAGCCCTAACCGATCACCCGATCATCGGATCATCCGGTCACCTGATCACCCAACCCACAGGTCACTCTGTCTCTGATTGCCTTTCACTGCTGTTTCATAACCAGCAGCTCCCTCATTGCAGAGCACACAGTGGTAATGGTGCCATGCCTTTGGGTGAAGAAATATCATCTGAAATTACACAGATACGTAGCAGGTCTCAGCTTTCGGCAGGCAAAAATAGCCAGCTGACATGTTACAACCTCGCATTATGTTTAGTGTATTTCCTTTTATTCCATCTGATTGAGGAACATGATGTTTCCGTTTATGGTGAGATCTAAGGTTTCCTCCGATGATGGGGTTACCGAAGGAAAAAATTCAGAGACTTTATTTACATATAACTATGGGGGAAGTGATGATAATTCCAGTGGCCTGTGAATTTGGCAAAAGAAAAACCACATCTGGTTAGCGTGCGTGGGGCTGAAATGTAAGAAATATCAGTCTGTGTCCCGTATACAGAAGGGCATTCAAATGGGCGGCTTGCTGCCTTTGAAGTTTTCCTATTGCTTCCTACTCCGAGTCCCGTCTTCCTCTGCAGTGGATTGCTGCCCTCTTGGAAGAGAATGTCAGGCACTCTCAACCATCTGTCCTAACACGATAACTACTTATTATTGACTGGAGGAGAAAGTAACTGATTTAGTGACCCCGCCTTATAAATTAACAGACACTGACAGAGATACAATCCAAAGAAAAACAGTTATGCTGTCAACAATGAAGTGTGTGCATATAGTCATATACATGACTGTACATAAGTTATATATAATTAATATATAATTAAGAATTACAGCCCTGGCTAATGTGGCTCAGTGGACTGAGCACCGGCCTGTGAACCAAAGGGTCACTGGTTCGATTCCCAGTCAGGGCACGTGCCTGGGTTGCAGGCTAGATCCTCAGTGAGGGGTGTGCAAGAGGCAACCACACTTTGATGTTTCTCTCTCTCTCTTTGTCCCCTCCCTTCCCTTCTGTCTAAAAATAAGTAAATAAAATCTTAAAAAAAAAATTATAATAGGAACGAAAAACACCACGACTTCCCTAGCGCTGCTTTTTCCCCTTACAGGCTTCTCTTAGTTCTTGCTGTACACAGAATATTAGTTTGAGCTCAGCAACCACGGGAAAGGCTAGAAGACATTCCAACTGGCTATTAGATTGAAAGTAAATTCATCTTGGAAGCACCACCAACAGGGATTGTCTACTCTGTCAATCAGTGATGAGTGGCAGCTGGAGAAGGAATGTTGGGGTGGTGGCCCTTGTCAGCCCCTATTCATCAGAGGAATTATTCTCCACTTTGATTCTTAGGGGTAGTTCTGCTGCCAAAGAACATGAAAGAAATCCTTCATTACATGTGCATTGCCCGGGCCCTCTCACACCTCAGAAATGGCTCCGGCCCCTCTTCAGCGAGCAGTTTTATTTGGTTAAAATTAAGTCTCCGTCTGTCAGGAAGAATTACCGTTTGTCAGTTATTCGAAGAGACTTTCTTTTCTTACATGATCAGATCGCTGCTTCGGCAACTGGAAACGACCCACTGACTACTCCTGCCGCCAGTCCCGCCCCTCACGGTGGGATTCCCAGCGCCCCCTCTAAAGTTAGAAGTGGTCACCTCTTTCCCTTTCCATTTATTTTTAAAATGAGGTGGTCAGATCACCAAGATCGATTCTTTCATCACGCCTGGCCTGTCCGATGGCCCTCACTTTATGAACAGATAGGTAGCTTGTCACCCTTTTCATTTCCTAACACCATTCAGATGTACCAAAGACACTATCTTCCTTTGGGGGTGACACAGGCTTTTCGGGGTGGCACAGAATGGTCCTCTTCATCCAGGGAGTTAACCTCCATGTTTTGGGCTGAGTAGGAATTATAACAACAGCAACAACATCAAAAATACATTTTTAATCTCGCTGTGGCTGTGAACTAACCACTGTGGGTAGCGTGGATGTCACAAAATTAGGACAGCGTTTGTGGATTTCAGTAACTCGTGTTTAACCCCGAAGATTGAAATCATGATTTGAAAAGTGAAATTTTATTATACACAAGACATCGATCTGTAACGAGATATTCGCGGGCACTGGGTTATCTTACTCTTCTACTGTTTGATTCTTGGAACTTCTGGTGGGAAAAAAAAAAACCCAAGGCCCATTTTAAGCTTATAGGGATAGTGCCGCCATAACGAGGTTAATTTGCAGAGAGCATTAATGAATCATTAATCAGCACGAATCTGTTCTGCCGGTGGACGAACCCAGTTCAAACTAGCCTAGGCCAAAATAATTCTTTCTTTTCTCATATGGCCTGCTTAGGCTCCTGACTTGCGGTAACTGGAGACAATCATGGGCTTTGTCTTTTCCCTTCGTGTGCATCGGCCTCGCCAGGGCAGCTCCGTGTCTCGAGAAAGTGCCCGTCCTGGGGGCAGATCCCAGGGAAGGACCCTGGTTCTCCCAGCGTGTGCCGCACGCCTGTTTCTTGGGCGGCCACGGCGGTCCTGGAGGTGGGCCCATCTCCCGTCGGATGCTCGCCACCTTTGGAGCTCGAGCTAGGATTCTGATAGGGCTGAAGTAGGGGGCTGGCAGCGACCCCAAAGAAAGAGGGGGCTCAAACGAGGCCCGGGGAGCTACGCTGCCGCCCCAGTTTGGACCTACTGTAAAGAACTGAGAGAGGAAGCTGAGAGTGGAGAGGAAGTTCGAATGGTGATGAAGTCGGACAGACGATAGGAGGAAAAGCTCTCTCTGGACACCAGGACTCCTCAAATCAAATGGGTAAGTTAGGCTGTGGGCCACGTGGCTGTGAAAAAGGGACCCCAAACATAGATTTAAGAAACAGATGTTTACCTCTCTCTCACCTACAGTTCAGACTTGGGGCCTGAGGTGCAGGTTGGTTAAGGTGCTTCGTTCCACGTGATCACCCAGGAATCCAGGTCGCTTTTATCTTGCTGCTCTGCTGTGCCCTACGTATAGCTCCACGCGGTTAAGTCTGGCTCACACCATTACCTTCACACACCAGCCCACAGGAAGGGAACACAAGGAGTAAAGGGCAAGAGCTTCTTCACAAGAAAAAACAAGAACATCATCTGTGCGTTCCATACGTGACTTCTGTCTGCATCCTACGGACAAAGCATATGCACCTGGCCATACCTCCCTCCCTCCCTCCCAGGAAGGCTGGGAAAGGTCATTTTAGATGGGTACTCATGGGCGCAGGTAAAGCTGAGCTGGTTACATTATTGTAGATTCTGGGAAACAATTAGCATGCTGCTACACCCCAAAGTGGGCCGATCTCTGAAAACCGTTCCCGTTCGATGGTGATGAAAGTGTGCACATTGCGACGCTGATAACAATGTAGCCAGGTGAGTGCAGATCCATCCAACCTGCAGGTAGTTTATATGGCTCCAACACTCATTCCTTGGTAAGAAAATCATCCTTTGTTTTACCATCAAGGCTGCATTTGTTTTGCAGTTATAAAAACTATCGCTTACAACGTAAGGTACGTTGGGATTATGGTGCCATGCTATTTTGCCCGGTTCAGGTCTCAGTAATACGGGGGAAGGGTGGAGAGGGACCGCCTTAGCTCGGAAGGAGCAACCTGCACTGTGGCACCGACAGTGACTCCGTCTGTGCCATCGTCATTGTTCAGCCTCCCCGGTGTGATTTTTCCTAGGCATGCTCTGCCAGCTTCCAGGAGGATTCAGTGCCGGTCCTTACACTGTCTCTCTCGGCTTGGGCAAAACCGGTCTTCTCTTCCCAGGTCTCTAAGCAACAGAATCTTAAAAATGAAATATTCATTTTCTGCAACCTAATTTAATTTCAGCAATGACTGGGTTGCAGAGCTGATCAGATCACAGAATCTGAAAAATTCTCTGAATTAACCATTCTCTCCTAGTGATGGAGGTTTTTTTTTTTTTTGAATTTTTTTCTGCACCTTGTTAAAATGTACATTGTTTTAACCTTGATTTGTCTGGCAGGGATTTACTCATTTGTGATCTCAGGGTAATGAGAAACACTGCGGGCAATCATCTCGCTGTCAATAAATAAAATACATTGTTATTTTTCTGAAACAAGGATTAGTGCTTCTGCCAAATGTGGCTTCTGTCCTGAGAAATAAATGATGGTTTAGTTTCATTTCTGGAGCAGGCTGAAGTAGGGTAGTAAGGAATTCATCTTTCCCGAATCCTGGAGCTGTTGAGTCATCACTGACACGCAATTCGCAATTAAAGCAGTGACGAGCGTAACTGTGTGTCGCGCACCGGAGGGGTGAGGAAGGGTACCGCCTTCGGAAAGGCATGTTTTGGTAAATGCCGTTTTGTTGAAAGGTGGCAATTACTGCCTGCTTTGAGTGGAGTGCCTTTGTTTTAAACGCAGAGCAATGGAGTTCTAAATACAGAGGTCAGGTTAACAAAAGACATTTCCGGGTAGAGCGTCACCAGGCTCACTAGCAGGTGTAGCCTTGCTCCCACTGTCGTTTCCACCTGTAACCGGACTCCATCTGAATTCCTCCAAGTAACAAAGTTGGGTCCCGCTGCCTTTACTTCCATCTTGATGTCGGGGGCCACGTTGGCCAACACGATGTCCTTGAAGTTGTGTGACACAGCAGGTCCCCGAAATAAAACAGAAAGGCAGGGAGTGGCCTGATGAAGTTACCTTAGGGGAAGAATGTACATCCTTCAAAATTTACCTTTCTCTAAAATATTCATGCAGAGAGAGTGGGCAGTTTGCTTGAATTTTGAATGGATTAGATAATTGTTCTTTTTGCTTCAGCTACTATTTAAACCTTCCTGTCCTGGTATGCGTATTTATACTCTCGTACTGGTTTATATCTGTGTCTTATCCCAAACTAGGTCATTCTGATCTTAATAAGGAGATGAAGATAAATGGTGATGCCTGTAGTCTAGGTTTTTTAGGTAAGAGAATCAAGTGTTTAGTTTTACCTAAGATTGCTTCATCTGTGAAAGTAAGTTTTCTGAATTTGGTAAATAGCTAAGCCATTCTCAGCCAATTATATTACTCTGACAATTTTCTTTGTTTTGCTGAGGATTGTCTTACAGAAATGTAGTAATACACTTACAGTAATAGAGATAGTAATAGACTATATTAATCAAGAACCTCCAATATGCTTAACCTGATGATAATTATAGTGGTTTTCAAATTGCATCAATAAACTTTCAGTTCCTGGATCCAAGTTTGCTTCTCTATTCAAAGATACATGGTCTCTGCCTTTAAGAAGATTGCTTTGCAGCGGAGGAGGGAGTGGAATATAAAAATGCACAGGTGTTTTCCTACAAAATATTCCTAATGATATTTGCATGGGAGATAGATTAATTACAGAATGCAATTTACATTTATCAGCCAGACATTTTATAATAATATGGGAATACGTAAAAATATTGCCACTTATGCCGAATGAGCAGACAAATCCTCCTGCTAAGAACAACTGGAAACACTGAACAAAGTTTAGAAAGACGTTTTGTTTAAAGCATGTAGACATGCCGTGGCAGGAAGAGCTGAGCGAGCAAGACACTGGAGAGGAGGGAAGTGGCAGAGAAGTGAGCCCGACAGTCTATGCCTCTTTCCGCTCAAACCCGCTCTGGCTTCCTCACTCGAACTTGAGCTCCCAGCTCCTGAGTTCTGTTTAGAGCTGGCTGAGCCCTTTGCTGAGGCTGCATTGCAATCTAACTTCTACTTCCCGCACGTGGCTTCTGTGGAAGTCGATCTCAAAAGCCGCGTAATAAACCTCCTGCAGGCTTGTCTCCATCTCGGATTCTACTTCCTGAGGAACCAAACCTGCAACAGTTGGGACTAGAAGTGGTGGGAGAAAATAGGTGCCAAGCTGGGATTTTGGAGCTGGGTCACCTGTGGCCCGAGCGGCATCTGGGACCCATTCTCGGCGGCACGTGGGACACAGACAGCCTCTGGCGTGAGGTAGGTGGGAAATTGTTAGAGTTTTTACTGGTGGGAAGCTGAGATAGTGTCGTGGCTGAAGGGAATTCACAAGCTGTGGGAGAGCAGGCGTTGGAGCCACATGTGGTCACCGTAACAAACAGGACAGCGGACTTGGAGGCCTGTTGCCAAGCGCCATCGTGCTTTGGGAATAGGTAACAGAAGGCTGAAAGGGACAAACTGGCAACTAAAAGATAAGGAGGAAATCCAGAGGGCCTCCTGGGTGGCATAGAAAGAGGCCTTCATCCCCCACAACCTCAAAGCAAAGAGAAAGCGGAAGACCGGGCCCAGCACTTCATCCCGAGTGACAGAGCTCCCATCCTGGACGTGTGTCACCGCCGGAGTGTGTCCTCCCCAAACGTCCTGTGAAACCTAACCCTCAAGGTGACGGTATTTGGAGGTGGGGCCTTTAGGAGACGACTGAGTCACGAGGGTGGAGCCATCAGGACTGGGATCAGGGCTTACAAAAGAGCTTTCTAGCCCACTATGTGGTACAGAACGTAAGGACCCCCCATGAAAGGGAGCAGGTTTCCTGAACCGACCAGCACTGTGATCTTGACCTTCCCGGCTTCCAGAACTGCGAGACCTAAGTGGTCATTGCTGATGAGACACGCAGTGCGTGGTGTTTTCTCCCAGCAGCCTGAATGAAGGCAGCCTGCCTCTTACACCAGGCCCTGGTCAGCAAGGGAGAGAACGGGTGCAGGCTCAGACCTTGGATCTGAAGACGCCCCCAAACCTCTGAACCTGTCGCAACGGTGCCCGCCTCTCTCCAGGGACTGCTGCCTCCCCTGATTTGTAGAGAGCAGACATTGCTTCCTTGTCATGCGCATGCCAGCCCCTCTCCCGGGGTCTGCCCCAGCTTCTTCCTGGCCAAGAAGCTTGTAAATAATGGGTCAAGTCCAAGATAGCCAGGGCAGGGTTATACCAGGCCCAGTTGGAGAAAACGGGCTGCACTTGAAAGAAGACGCAGGATCTAACCAACACGCACCAGCAGGGGCTAGAACATCTGCCTGGGGCTGTATTCTGAGAATGCTGGATCTGGAAAGGGGGGGGGGGTGCGGGGGGATAAGATTTGATAAAACATAGTTTACGGATTTGGGAACACTCTGTCAAGATACAGAGTTTAACCTTCTGGCAAGGACTCTGCAAGATGGCACAAACCCACTGGTCAAGGGGCATCTCTGGGCCTGGAAGCAGTAACAGCCTGCACAGGATGGAGTAGAAAAGCCAGTGAAGCCGGAAGCTCCACGGTGGGGAGATTAGCTCTGCCAGGAAATGGAAGAAGGGGGTAAAGAGCTCAGACAGTGAGATGTATTAGGTGGAGACCCATCACAAGGCCAGAGAACCCACGGGTGTCTGGCCCCGAGGCACGGCCTGGCAGATGGCAACGTCTGCCCCCGTCCACCCCACATGCCATGTAGACCCATTCGTCTGTGCCACTCCTGGGAGCAAGTCCCCCAGGATTCCTGTATGGGAAAGTTCCACGGGAAAGATTGGTGGGCGGGTGTGTGGCCCCTGCCGCTGGCAGCTGCTCTCGGAGCTGTAACTGATACATTTCCCTCTTCTACCACCGTTCCTAACTCCCCCGCCCCCAGTGAGCACGTCTGCCGGGCTGGGTGACTTACCAGGTGGTGGTGTCCAGACCCTTATTCCTGAGCAGTGTGAGTCCAGCCTGGCCACCAGGCCCTTCCAAGCCGTCGTGGTCCCTGTGCTGGCGTATTCACAGGTGAAATTGGTCCAGGGAGGCCGATAGGCATCCAAGCGGGTCACCTGGGAGCCCAAACCGTTCCTCCCTGCTGTCCGTGTGCACCATGGCTCTAGTTCTTCAGGAGATTAAGGTAGATAAGGTCCCTTTAAATGTCACATAAAACGTTTCTCTGAGGGGAAAAATATATCTTTTATTAAGAATTTTTGTAGATCAAAAGACAATTTTAAGGGAGTCAAAAAAACATCTAGGTTGGAGAATTGATTTTCAAGACATCTGATAAATATTCAGAATATAGAAAGAAACTACAAGCCATATAGAAGAAACAAGTTGACCCAATGGAAAATGGGCAGATGACAGGCTCCTCACAAGAGGCTGCCCAAACGACCGATGGGCACCTGGAAAGCTACATCTCACTAGTTATAAAGAAAATGCAAGTCAAAGCCCTAGTGGATATCACTGCAATCTTACCAGAAAGACTGAAATGCAGAAGACAGAAAACACCAGGTACTGGTGAAGACTCAGGAGAACCGAACGTCCCCAGACTGCTTTGTTTGGAAGTGAAGTTGGTATACCTGTGTTGGCAGTGTCCACTAACGCTGGACAGGCACCCACCTGCGTGGGAAACAGAAGTATACACGCACAGGCATCAAAAGGCTGGGGCAAGAATGCTCATAATAGCAGTGTGTGTGTAGGTGAAAAACTAGAACTAATCCGATGTCCATTAACAGCAGATTGGAGACAGGCATTGTAGTATATTCGATAAAGGACTGCCAATAACGCTTTATGGTTACATTTATAAATCAGACGAAACTAATCAAAGGAGGGAGGTCAGTCACTGAAAAGGGCCACGGGGTGCTTCTGAGGTGCGTAGTGATTTCAGCGTCTTGACCAGACTAGATGCAGGGGTGTGTCAACCTGCAGAAAACTCGCTTGTGACTCCGCACTTTCCTGTGGGTATGCCATGTGTGCTTCAGGTAAAATGTTAAAAATGAAGGTAGGCAACCCACAGAGTCTAGAAACTAGTCATTTCTACTTAAATGGAGAAACAAGACACGTATATTTGCAGTGAAACTTTTTGTTTGGGTGTCTTCGCACATTGCCTCGTGCGCTCCATCTGCTCACCAGGCTCGTTCCGGACTCGCGCCCAGGAAGTACAGTCTCTGGCTCAGCCAGCTGTTTTTCCTCGTGGTACTAACTAACTAACTAACTAACTAGATAACTAGCTGCTGCTCGAGGTTGTTGACTCGTCTTCCTGTAATGTCTTCGTTCACTGCCGTAGCCCTTGTACCTAGGTCAGTGCCTAGCACATAGTGGGAGCTCAATACATACTTGACGAATGGATGAAAACAAGCTGTTCAGAGTGTGTATAAAAAGACAAAGCCTCTGCTTGAGCAGAAGTTAAACCTACTCCAGTACTGGATTTCTTCCATAACGTGTGTGTTTTATGGCTACACACAAGCATCTGCTATTCTTAAAGTAAGACTGAGCATCAAGCTCTTTATCCTCTAATTCCTATATTTCCCATAGAAAGAACTATTTTTTAAACAGCATTTTTTAAGATAATGCTGATTTCTTAAAGTAGAAAAGACTGGGTGTAATAAGGTGGTAAAGTGGAAGGGCTGGGTTCACACGTTTGGAGAAGGAAGAGATTCTCTGAGGCTGAAGCAACCAGGGAGCCTCCCTGGAGGAGGTGGGCCTTGATGCGCTGTGAAGGATGAGGAGGATTGAGGAATACATGGTGTTCAGGTGAGAGTAGAAGAGGGGCCTGTGTCCATACCCTTCCGGCTGGGGTCCAGGGCAACTTGATAGATAGGAACCAATGGGGAAAGCCCAGAAAAAGTGGGAGGAAGTGTGGTTCCAGAGCCCGACATAAATGTTTAAGCATCCAGGGAACCATCTGGTTCCAGCTCCCTGCCTCCCTCTGCTACTCCCAGAATCACATTCCTTATTACTGTTGATGAGAAAGGACCTTGGGCTCACCTTCCCCAGTGGGCCAGCCGTGGGATTGGATTGTGGTGGATGGCGGTGGTAATGGCACCGGTAGGGGTGTTGTGTGTGAGTGTGTGTGTGTGCTCACAACATCGTAGAAGTGTTTGTTCACTCCTCTAATTCACCGAATTTGTTCCTTTTAGAAGCAGCGGTACACATTTCTACATTCATTAGATAATAATCGAGTGTCTGTGGTGAGCTAGGGCCCATTGGGCTTACAGAGTTAACAGGAGAGGGTGAAAAAGATTAGTTGTCACACTTCCAAAGTAGAGAGATTACTCAAAGATCTGGGCTATCAGTTCCTCGTGAGACAGGGAAGGGCCTGGTCACACCTGACCTGCATGTTTTCGTGGCAACAAGTAGCTCGTGCGTTCAGCTCTACTGTAGTCCCTGCCCAGCCCTCTTTCTGCAACCGCTCTTCTCTCCCAGCCCTGCATGAATTTGAACTTAATCCCTATTTAATGGGGCGGTGGGGTCAAAGACCAGGTAGGGTCTGCAGCCCACAACCCTGGGTCATAAAAAAATCTGTGCTCTGTGGGTTATGTCAAAATGTTATAAACCCATCAGGGAAGACCATGAATACTGGGGCATATGTTAAAAGCATTTCAAAAATCTGCTGTGGAATTGTACACGTCCTGATTAATTAAGACGCAACCTTAAAGCATGCAATTGTTAGCAGCATCCGTGGCCCCGACATCTTTCATTATTCCAGGGCGACTGTGAGAATCACAATAGGATAACAAATGGAAGCGTTATGTAAAATGCATGTGGTTTACAAATACAAGAGGGTAGGACAAACAGAACCAAAGATGCAATAAAACTCATGATAGACAATCAGCGTGAGCCTGTGAAAGCAGGGGCAGAGTGGTATCTTCAGGAGTCCTCTACCTTTTAACACAGAATATTAAAATGTCTGTGTTGGGTTGACCAAGGAGGCATTCTGGTGCTGTTCTTGTCTCCCTTTCAGCGTTAAAAGATAGTTCTTGTAATAAAAAAAAAAAAATCGTTATTGTGCGTGAATATAATATGCTATACTCGTGCTGACCCTCAGACACTTACTTTAAGTTCCTATTTAGAAACCTGTTATCGATCCCCTCTTCATGAATTTAAGCCTTTCTTGAACCTGTTCAATGGTTCAAGGAAAAAAAAAAAACAGATTAAAAACACAGCAAAGCTAGTCACAAGCTGCAGCGTGAATCAAGATGGATTAGTAACCCAGCACTGGGTGTATCTTTCCTTGGAATCTAATCCAGCATGTGGAGCTGGTTTACAGTTCATATGCTCGCTAGTTACTTACTTTCACTCCCTCATCAGAAGCTTGGCTTCTTAAATGGCAACTCTCTTCTTCTAATTAGTAAAAGTAGAACTCGTACAAACATCTAATGGGGTCTCCTTGCAATCAGTAGAAAGAGTTCCTCTCCTTTCTCTGGGGAAAAGGAACAGAAATGAAACGGGTGGGCAGGGAGATTCATTCCCTCCTCCTAGCACATTTCCCAGAAGTTCCAGCTTTTCCACAATGTATATTGTAAGCTAATACGATGACATCATGGCAACGGAGCCAAGGATAAAAAGATATTAGAGGGAGTCGTGTGAAAGCTAAACAGTGAGAAGAGAAAGTCTGGCAGCCTTTACTAGACTTATTTTCACATCATCCAACAGAGCGGCCCCCTGGTCTCCTCCCAGACACCGTGGTTCAATGCCTCTAACCTTAGAACCTGGCCCTGAGTGGGGAACATCGTTTGGTTAGCCAGGAAGAGGGTCCTTGGGAGCTGGGTGACTTCTCCCCCGTCCTGCAAACAAGTTTACCAAGGAGTGGAAGGCAGATGACCCGCAGTTCCGCAACCCCCCACACCATCATCAATTGAAACAGAACTCCTGGAGGTGGAGGTAGGGCGTTGAGATGTGGGAAAAGCTCCTCAGGTGATTGCAATGTGTGGTGTCGTGAGAGCTACATCCTTCAAGGTGTAGGTCGGTCTCTGCAGCCACTGCAGGGCCTTTCAGAGGTGCCCGGGTCAGCCCAGGGGTCCAGCAACCCTCTTCACACCAAACCGACCAGTACATGGACGCCTGCGGCGAGGTCATCTGTCTTCTTGCTCCCCTGCTATACCCCCATCCCGCCCTCTACACCTCTTCCTCTCTCCACGGTGCTGGAGCTGCATTTCTCTGGGCAGCACCCTTCACGCCGCTCCTTATAGCAGTAGCATCTCAGCTCTGCACCCCCTCGTGGCTCCCAATTCTCAGCCCAGGAGGTCAGGTGGTTCTGATCAACCCACGGCCCGAGAAGGACCCTGGCACTCCTTCCTGGCCAATCAGAACAGGAACTCCCTTCACCTCTGCGTGATTGGGTGAGGTGTGGGCATGTGGCCGTCCTGACCAATGAGGACCAGGTTCTCAGCTGAGAGAGGGGCCAATGCTCTTACGGGACCGCACGAGGGGTGCGGCTGCGCCAGGGGGCGCACTCGGCCTCTGGACCCGGCCACCGTCAAAGCCGGGTCCACACCTGGCTTCCCAGCGGGGCGGCCCTCGGCTTCCTTTCTTGCCCAGTCGGCCTGCAGTCAGCCGCAGCCCCTGACCGACTCGCAGGCTCTCTGCCCCTGCCCCCCTCGAAGTGTCAGGTGCCCCGCCCGCCTGGCTGGAGGGAGAAGGTGGCCGAGCCCTCGTCCCTGCGAGGCCCCGTCAGCCTCAGCCAGCCCACTCACTCCGTGGGCAGAAAAAATGACGCCCACGCGTGGAGAGCTGGGTGCCCACTGCATTTCAGCGCTGCCACGCCTCTGGGTGCTCCCGTTTCAGGGACAACATGGACCGTGGCCTGGAGGGCGCACTTGACCTCGGACTGAAGCCTCCGGCTGGAGACCCTGCTGGGAGAATCGTAAGTCCATTGCTTCAGCTTCTCCTTGTATTCAGTGCGAGCCAATTCCAGTGCATCTGGTGTCACCTGCCGCGGAGTGTTTAGTTACCGAGTCCTCCACGGGGGCTCAGTTTTGAATAAAGCACATACTGCGTAAGCCTTTAATAGCTGTCGAGGGCGTTATAGCAAATATTTATTGAGGACTTAATATGTGTCAGACATCATATATATGATACATGTGTGTTGGTATGTATCGCAGACTGTGTGCATATTATATATAAAATACTCATTTTATCCTCATGTCAACCATTGTAGGTTATTACTGTTAGTTTGTGCATTTTACCTCGGAGAAAGTCAAGGTGCAGAGTGTTTAAGTAATTGCGGATTTGGGATTACAGCCCGGGAATTTGTATTCCAGAGCCTGAGTTCTTAAGCAGAGTGCTGTCTCCCAGCCCCAACGGGGCCACCTTCTCAATGCAGAACAAGCAGTCATTTATGGCAGGAAAGAAGGAAAGGCCGCAGGACGCAGGGTAGGTGCCTTCGGCAGGCGAGTCACTGTTTGCCGTGCGCATGTGCGCAGCCTCGCTCCTTCCCTGCTGAATGCTGCGCTGGCTCTGCTGCCAGTGGGCACCGCTATGGGAACGCATCCCGAGTGAGGCTCCGGGGCTGCTCCAGGGTGGCTGGGGGTGGGGCGGGGTGGGGGGCACACCTGCGTGACCATTTTCCGGGTCCCCCTCCAGACCTATCAGGAAAACCCTCAAGGGGCCTTTGTTGACAGAAGGAAACGTTTAGCAACATTTTTCCTTTTCAGTTAATATGCAAGTAGCAAGTGATTCCCTGGACATTTTTATTTCTAACTAGAGCTCTGAAATGCAACCTAATTAGCAGTATTGCCTTGAAAAAGTGGAGCTTTCCTCTCCCAGGGGTGGGGGGAGGCTTTGGAGAGCACTTCCTGTCTGTTGTCCCGCTTGCTTCGGCTGTGCATGGGTTTCGGTTTGTTCAGCTTGGCCCTCCTTGCCCCAGATAGCCCCGTGGAACAAAGAGAATGTAATCTCACTTCTTGCCACACCTTGCCTTTTGCTCTTTTTTTTTTTTCCTTCTTCTTCTTGGTAAGGTTGAAAAACAAAGCATTTCAATGTGGCTTTTCTCTCCTGTGGTTGGAGGCCGGCCCTGAGATTTCAAAGGAGCCTTCTTTGTTCAAGATTTAAGAATATAATCACTGCACAGCAAACATTGATATGACTTTTAATGGCCATTTACCTGATTAATATCCTTTCATGTTACAAGGCAGCATGAGACTCTGCTTTAATGAAAGCCAACAACAAAGCGTGGACCAGGTGTGTTACTAAGAAACAATCTCTTGTGTGATTTAATTAGTCAAAGCCTTGCATGGAGCAATTATAAGCAACCTTGCAGAAGTGGCGGCAGTGTGAAGCCCTCTGCTATAATTTGTTTTTTTAAAAAAAATACATTATGATTTAATAACTGTGCATCTCTAGTGGAAGAAGAAACCCCTCTTTAATTGGGAGCAAGAGGGAAAAAAATAATAGGCTAATCATAAGTTTTAGATCTACCCCCACTTTTTCTCATCTCTAATTGGGTCCAAAACAAACTTTCAGCAGTTTCTAGGAGGACTTGAAAATGATTCTTTCTGTTTTGTTTTCTTACTTTGATTTCTCTGTTCCTTGAGCTGCTCAGGACCATCGTTAAGATTAGCAGTCCAATTGATGTGACACCTTTGGAGGAAACCCAGAATAACCCCACCTGGTCAGGCTGAATGCAGGACATCCTGTAATTTGAAGAGTGGCCTTTATTGTATTGTTCCACATAAGAGAAATGGGAGTTGAGATGGTTTGATGGGGCCTTTTTTTTTTTTTTTTTGTAATCCTCATGCCTTGGTTTTAATGATGTGTCAACCTGCCGCGGGAAGATTGACTGGCATAATGCTTATTACTTAAGATAAAGATAGATTTCTTGTGTGATGTGGGAGCTTTACTATAGATAGGGCCTTATCGGGGAAAGTCTGCCTAACCCAGGTAGGATTTGCGGCTGACTTCTCCATTTCAGTTCTCTGTACTTCTACTTAAATTAAGGAGACAAGCGCTCAGTGCAGAGAGAGGGGAAATACAGACTTGAGAACTAAAATTGAAACTTCCCGTTTCCGTGTGGCTCCTGTCTGTGCTTGCTCTGGCAAGGGTCTGGGCTGAACTGTGGTCAACTGTGTACCCAAATTTCCTTGAGTACAGGAAGTTGAATGTTGCACACCCACCCTCAGTGGGTCCTTTATCTTGCGAGGATGGGGGTCACTGGGCAATGTTGGGGTAAAATCGCTTTGGGGTCTTTTACTCTGTACCTGTCCCCTAACCTTATAAGGTCTTACCTAGGACTCAGACTCTGCGCCTTGGCCTGGCATTGGGCATTGGATACTTCAGGCCAGTGCTGGGTTAGAGAGAAGCAAAGTATTGGCAATTCGAGTCCACCTTGGGGGTGTGTCAACCATGGCCGCCACAGGCCTCTTTTTGTAAAGAATTGCTTTATTGGCGTGCAGCCAGGCCACTTCTCTGTATGGCACCGAGACGACAGGGCTCAGTGATTTCCGTAGAGACCATCTGGCCCACAAAGCCAAAAATACTCTCTGGTTCTTTACGAAGAAGTTTCCTGACCCCAGGAAGCTGTCCAAGATGACTTCTGATGAATGGTCCTTGCCTTTGCGGCCTGATTGGTGGGGATCCCACCAGAAGGAGCCTGCTTCCCGAGAGGCTCAGGTTGAGCAGAAAGATTGGATTTGGGACATGAACCTGAGGGAGTGAGTCCGCCGTGGCTCACTGAGAGGCCGTTCCCAGGCGGGAGGCGGAGTGCCTGGTGCATGCTGAGTCTGGCTGGAAGTGTTGAGGAAGAACCCACCCATCAGCCTTTGGAAAGTGACGGATGATGGGCCAGTGGGTCCCAGTATGAGGACCGCCCAGCCACAGGGGCTGAGCTCTTATTGTGGGTAAAATGCATAAATAAGCCTTGACCACAGAATCTTTTCTTTAAGACGTGAATTTTTAGTTTCAGAAGAAGTACGTGAATGCATTTGCTAAAAATACTTGAACAGTAAAGATAAGGCTAATGAACGGGGGTGATATTTGAAATACCAAACAATGGTTTGGCGCGGGCACCGGCCAGTCGGGCTGGTGCCAGCCGAGAGCTGGAAGCGCTATTCGACAGGGCGTCCCGGCGCCCTGTGCTCTGCCAGGGGCCCCTCCAGCGACCCTCCCCGGCTGCCGTCCGTTTTGTTCCCTTTCCCCTTGTTCGTGGCTTGGCATGTAACTTTCCAGAGAATGCTCTGTGCTTTTACATCAGCACTCAGGGAATTTGGAGTATTTTGGGGACAGTTTTTATATAAATAGATCAAGGTATTAGTAGTTATTCCAAAACATTTCCTTTTAGTAGCTCCTTTAGTACTATCACAGGTACATCTACTTTTTTTTTTAAGCTGCTATGCAATTTAGTGTAGGTGGTTTTAAACACCGAATAAGAACAATTTTCCAAATGAATGCAGGTGTTTTTAATAAAACCAGTTCATTTAAAATGCGACTAATTCAAGTATCTATTTTAACTTTATGCAAGCAAAAAATATAGCAGCCATCAGGTGGGTCTGAGGAATATTTCCTGTTAAAAAGAAATACAGAAAAACAAAACAATAATAATAAATGTACATTCACATAATTGTCTGCTTGGGCAAAAAAAAAAAAGGCTTTGGAGGGAGTCAAGAATCAAATCTAGAAAGTGGTAAAGGCTTCAGGCATGAACTAGGGGAAGGAGATGAGTAGGAGACAATTATTTAGGAGATTTAGAATTTTGACTCATGTAACCATGTTATTGGTTTCAAAGAATAAAACACAATTAGAGGAGCAGAAGGAAGTATCTTGGTGGTTGACACAGTGATTTTCTGGTCAGGCCTGCGACCTCTTACAATCGTTCTCATATCAGACCCAATAATTGAGTCCTTAAATTACTATCAGCAACCTCCAGGGAGGTCTGGGGCTAGATTGAAAATCTTTTCTTGAAAAAACTAAGCATAAAACACAGATCCACTAAATTAAAATCATTTCATTGAAACTTAAACAAATAATCTCCAGGGGACCCAGCCCCGCAAACAGCAGCTGCTGCTCCTTGGGGCCCTCCCCTTGCCAGCCTGCGCTTGACCCGTGGGTCCCACGGGTCATCTGATCGGACCCGCCTCCCTAACCCTTCCCGCCCGTGAGTGGCAGGGGACAGGGGAGCAGCTGTTTCTGAGAGGCAGAGGCCCAGATGCCAAGGTTGGGACCCCACGCCTCAGCGCCCCACCCCCACCCCTTCCTAGAGAGCAGGTTTGCGGAAGAAGGGAACTTTGTCTCTTACCTCTGGGGCCTGTAAGGATACCCAGAAATGTTCTGGCTGGATGGCTGAGTGAATTGAGTGCTGGCCTGTGATTTGAAAGGTTGCTGGTTTGATTCCCAGTCAGGGCACCTGCCTGGGTTATGGGCCAGGTCCCCAGTAGGGGGCGTGCAAGAGGCAACTGATTGTTTCCACACGTTGATGTTTCTCTCCCTCTCTTTCTCCCTCTTGTCCCCTCTTTCAAATAAATAAATAAATAAATAAATAAATAAAATCTTTAAAAAAACAGGGGTACCTAGAAATACTCCCAGCTAGGATGAGAGATTTTTGAATGTGCTTCTCATCATAGGGACTATGGTAATACCAGCAGCTAGATGCCTTTTTTATTATCTTAGATAACAATAAGAAATTTTTATTGAGCACTTACTGCGTGCCAGTCAGTTTTCTAAGAGGTGAATTATCATTGAGCTCTGTACGGGCATCATACCCTTTTGCAGATGAGGGAGCTCAGAGCGGTAGAAAAAAAATCGATTGCCCAGCTAGCTGCTGGGTGTTGAGCTGGGAATCTGAACTCCACAGCTCGTGGTTCTTAACCATCCTGTAATCACAACTTTGTTGTCTGACTGCTGACTGTTATGTTTAGATGCAAGAATAAATGCTTCTGTTCATCCAACAAAGGAAAGGATGCCCTGGAATCCTGCATTGGGCGCTGCTAAATATATAATCTTTAACCTCTGTGATGATTAGTTTAAGAGTCAGTATTACCCAAGCCATCAGGACCAAGAAGTGCATTCAGGGTCTTTTCTGTGCAGGGCTCGGGAAAGGACAGGGAAGTATAATAATATCCGGTAATGCAGTGAGTACTTGCTTTGTGGCCCTGCTGGTGGAGGCAGTCTGAGAGAGCTTCTTGGAGGAAGTGCCATTCAGGCTAAATAATAAGGAAAGGCAGGAGAGAGGTAGAGGTCATTTAGGCAGGAAGTGGCCCAAGAGCTCCTTAAGCTCGGCCATCTTACTGCAGATGTGACCATCTAACCTCAGAGTAAGGGCAGTGCTGACCCATGGAATCTCTCCTGCCTGTTTTAGGGAGGCAAGAAGGAGCCCTAACCATGACTTACATGGGCTGAGCAAGGCTTCGAGGACCTTGAGAGTGGCTGTACTCAGATGCCCTTAGTGCCTGGCAGGTTAAATCAGAGAGGTGGGCCAGGCGAAGGGCTGTGGGAAGAGGGGCAGGCAGCGGTAACCTGGAGCGTGGGAATGCGAATTCGGTGTCCCACAATTCCAGTTTTTCAAAGGAAAATGCAGATCTTCGTGGCTGTCTTCTGATGAAATATTCTGGTATTTTAAAAGCACAAGGCGTGCCTGGCAACCAGGGCCACTGTGTAGACTTGGGTCACCTGTGTTTTAGGGCCCATCTAGAGGAAGGGACGCCCTGTTCCAATTCATACGCAGGTCCTCACAGGGCTGCAGGAGCCCTGATGAGGTCATGTCCAGCCTGCCCGCTTCCAATTTGAAGCCTCTGGTTTGGGAGAAGCCTGCCTTTTCTGTTCCCAGCACACCTCTCTGTAAGTGAGTGTGAATAGCTCGCAAAGCACACCTGGCCCAGTGCAGGCAGCCCTGTGACCTGGGCTTGCAGCTGCGGTTCCCCAAGGCTGGCGTTCAGGCCAACAGGTGAGGGAGGTGTTGGGCGTGTTGAATTCTGGCTGCTGGGAACTTGTAAACACGTGCTACTTACCTGGTGCCTGTGTTCATGAACTGCAGCATTACCTGGTTTTCCAGCCAGCCCACGATTCCTGGGCACCCAAAGGGTGGAATAAAAAGAAAAGCAGGGTAAAATTACACGCTATGAACACTTGCTGCCCTGCACACTTGGCGCTAGTAATTTGGGAAGGAGCAAGTGTCCAAGCTATGATTAGGGTCACTAATATATTTCCCTAGTAGAGTCTCCTCTAGCAGTTTTGCCGTCAACCACCCCTCGCTTTCCTTCCCTTGGATGTTCGGCTTCTAGCGCAACAAAAGTGGGTGGGAAAGTGTTTTGGGTTTCCCGACCAGAGAAGCAAGCTCCCGTTCTCCCTGTGGGGCCTCTGAGAAGATTCAGTGAAGCCAGACTTTCAGGGTGAATCATAAACCCCAAAGCATGCCCTGCCCCATGGGAAAGGGGAAGGAATTCACTGGACTGAAAAGAATGATTGTGGTGACAGATTTGCTTTGTGGCACTGTACCCCTCGGCTCCACTTGAGGCAGCGAGTGTCCCCTGGCTTCTGCTGGCTGGTCGTGATAGGCCACACAAAGGGTTCCACCAAGTAAGGATGGGCTGATGGCTTAGGAACAACCCAGGCATCCCTGGAATGCCCCAGCCCCCGTCTGCCCTTTCTGCAGAGCACACAGAGAAGGCACAGGAAGAGGAAATGCTCCTGGTTGGGGGACATATTTTCTAGTACATTATCGATGAGTCTTTCCTCTTTTCTTTATTCCTTCGTTTTCATTTATGTTTTTCATAATTTTCTTTCACCATTGCAGCTCCTACACACCTCCTCTTCCTTCCCCCACCAGAGTTAGAGTTGCGATGTACCTCAAGAAGGCTAATCTCCAAAAAAAAAAAAAAAAGGAAAGTAAAACAGTAAAATCTGTTAGAAAACGAAAGAGCCCCTTAGTTTCCGGTTCGTTCGCTCCTTTCTGGTCTTGGACCTGATCAGAGAGAGAAGGAGCTTGTGTACCTTGCTGTCAGGGACCCCACCTTGTGGCAGGCGGATGGGAGGCATTGAAGGACAGTACTTCCAGCCAGTGTCCAGGGTTTAATGGACACTCAAGAACGTGGTGGTCCTCAACATCACCCGCAGGTTTGAAGCTTTCTGAAGATCTTGATTCATGGGTTTTTTGCAAGGCTCTAGAGTTGGGCGTGCCCACACGTCCGGGTAGCGTGGCGCTTCCGCCAGCTCTCACCGCTGCACGGTTCTGCAACTCGGGAAGTGGGATCGTTTCCCCATTTGATTGAAACTACTTAGGTGAAGTGATTGGAGAAATAAAAGTAATTTCGGTTATGAATGAGGAATGCTAACCATGGGATAGGTGGCCATAAAGGAAGACCGACATGAATGTGCTGTACTCTGCAGCCGGAGCTCGCAAAGGAGTGAATTACGCACCGCAATAACACGGAGGCAGAAAGTGATAGGAGTGGTTACCGCAGGGAGAGCTATTTCTACAGTGAGGGTTTTACAGTCTGGGGGTGTGTCTGTGCATAATTTCCAAGTGCTTCCTAAGTGGCATACCTTATATCTAAAGACAGAAAGAGGCTAGTGTCCAAAGGAGGAAAAATCGGCTATTAAACTCATTAATTGGAGAGTTCTGGTTGTGGAATGATTGCAAAAGACGATCATTTCTTGGCTCGAATGTGGTCTTTTGCAGTAATTCTCAGTGTGAACATGTTAAAATATTGAGTGCGTCTGTTAAGTGAAGCAAAATAGAGAGGGGCACTCTGTTTAACCTTTGCCTTGTCAGTAATGAGGATGGGGACCCGTGTCGAAGGGAAGAGTCCTCAAAATAGAAGCTGAAAGTGGGAATGAAGTGGAGTGATATGTTTAAAATACTGAAAAGAGTCTTTTAATTTTTTTCTAGCACCTTCAATTACATTAGAGCCTCAATTTTACCTATCAGTTATAAACCAGATGCTTATTCCAAAATTATTTCTATTAGGCTATAGTTTGACCTTATTATCATAGTTCCAATGACTATATAGGTTCCTAAAAGTAACACAGCCTGCTGCATTTCTTTAAATATATTCCAGAATTTTTTCCTAACTCAGAATGAATGTCCTCCTTTCCTAAGCAGCCCTACCCGCTGAAGCTTTGGTTGAAACGGGAGAACTGCAGCGCGGTGGCGTTGGCTGGCACGCACTAATGACCACGGGGGTCAGAAGGCCGGACTGGGGCCTGTAGGAGGCGCCTTATATCAGTGGCATGCGTGACGTGTTTTAATTGTACCAGAGTCACTGGAGGAGAGTAACTAGGCAGCATAGTGCCAACCAAAGACCTTCTGCTGAGCTCCAGCCAACTGCTGTGAAACCATTTCGCTTGTCCCTGATTTCTTCCTCAATAAGTTGACTGCTCCAAGGTATTAGTGTTGGCCTTTGCCTAGCCCCGGCTGTTCCTCAAACCTCACCGCCGGGAGGTGTAACGGGGAAGCTCCCCATGGACCCTTTCCTTAAGGTCTTGTGTAAGTGGTGTCTCGTCTCTCCTCCTTCCTTCCACCTACGGGTCGCTGCCCCTCCTTCTCACCCAGTCTCCTCACTGGGCCCTTCTCCCCACCAGCTCTCACAGTTTCTCTCCTAGCCGGCAAGAGCTCTTCCCCTGAGGACGTCACGGCTTCACCTTCTGGCTGCTGTCCTCTTCCTCATATTAGCACCCTCTGCTGTGTGTCAGAGCGGGCAGGGGGAGTGCCCACCGGGCTAGGACCTGGGGCAGGGTTCCGGAGACTGGCACTGCTCCCCAGCTTTCCTTACTGGGCTGGTACCGGCTGATCCCTGTTAATTGCATTCTTGTTCCCTGTCTGTCTTGTGTTTTTTTTTGTTTTGTTTTGTTTTCTTATTTGATATTGTGGAAAGGTTTGCCATTTCTTAAAAATAATAAAGGTTTGCATCTATGTTTTTAAATAAAATTGGCCCAATTTTTCTTTCCTTTTTATGGCTTTATCTGGTTTAAATAAATATACAGGTTACACTAGCCTTTTAAAATGAAAAAAAAAAAAACAAAACTTTTCAAAACGAGGTGTTGCCTGGGCTCATTATAGGGAAAAAAAATATTTATTTGCAAAGGACAGAAAAGAAAACTTCCCTCTTATCCTTTCAGACCCTTTGGGCACATAATCCCGCATCGGCAGCAGGCAGCAGCAGCCCAGAGCGTGGGCCGCGGGTCGGAGCGCGTGAGTCTGAAAGCCCAGCTCTGCCACTATTGGCTGTGTGACCCCGGGCATTGGTAACCTCTCTGTGTCCCAGGGGCTGCATCTTTAAAGCCAGGTAGAATTAATAGTAACATTGCTGGGCTGGTGAGGATGAATGAGTGACTAATGATAAAGCGTTCAGAATGACATCCGGGATGAAGGAAGCTCTCAGTGAGTGTTCAGCTGTTCCATCGTGTATGAAGAAACGAGGCATGCTGCAGGGGGAAGTTTACAACTTGCTTTTTCACTTACTATATACTTTGAATATTTTTATGTTGTTTATTTCACGGCAATCTGACCATCGTATTATACTTTCAGCCTATTGTTTTCAATGATTGTGTAATGCGCCACTGTGTAGCTGAACTTGACTTTATTTAACGCTCATTAGATGAGTTCTTTTCCATTTTGGGAGACAAAACAATGCGGCTGTGAACATCCAAGTCCCTGCCCACATCTCTGTGCCTATCCACAGTTTCTAAAAATGGAATTTGGGGGTCAACAGATATGCACATTTTTAAGACTCTTACATAAGTTGCTAAAATAATCCCTAGATTATACTTCTGTCAGTTAGAGTCGGTCATTTTCCCCCAAAACATTAATTTCTTAAACCCAAACAAACGTTGCATTCACTGTATTCCATTGTGTCTGTTGTGGCTAACCCTTCTGTATATGAGGCTTTCTAATGTGAAGGGGGGACCCAAACATTGGAATTTGTTTATAAAAAAGTGTGTATCTATGCCTACATGTTTAAGCTCCAGTCACCTCCGAACCACTCTCCATTTGATGCCGTACACCTACCGAGACATTTTTCCCACTGCTCAGAACAGTGTAGAACCCGTCCATTTGGATGCCTTGTAGCTCTTCTGCCATTTTTTGTCTCACCTCTTCCACATCGGCAAAATGTTTCCCTTTGAGGACGTTTTTCATCCTGGGGAACAACAACAAAAAAACACTCACGGTGAGAACAGGTGAATAGGGAGGGTGGGGTATGGGGGTCATGCCGTTTTTTTGTCAAAAACTGCTGGACACTCGGCACCATGTGGGCAGGTGTGCTCATAAATCACGCATCCTGAAACAGGCAAACACGTTGAAAAAATCTTTAAAAATTTCACTGAAGCCAAACGCAGCCTCTCACAACACCACCAGCTAGCACACTGATACAGATGGATTCCTAGAACATCCACCTAGTGGGGAAGCCTGTACTGCAAGGAGCCCACTCTGCAGAAGATAATTCCATTTTGTGGGGGAGGGGGGTGGTCCCCTCCTCATGGATATCATGCCAAATCCTGATTTTCAGATTGTCATAGCAAGGTGGAGTCTTGAGGTTTCAGGAAAGGGGTCCCTAGATTTGCTGCAGACCTAAGGAAGGCCTCGAGAATGTATCTAAGCCCTGTAGGGTACTCTTAAATAAAAGGTTCTTAAAGTTAGCTGCACATGAGAACCTCCTGGGGAAACTTTTTTTTTTTTTTTTTAAATACCAATGTTGGGGTCTAGACTCAGTGGGTGGGGGGTAGGGCCCAGGCATTGGTGACTTCCAAACTCTCCAGATGATTCTAAGTGTGCAGTCTGGGTGGGAGCCATTAACGGGTTGAATTTCTTTAATCACACATGAGGTTACCCGAATTTGTCACATCTGGTTTCTCGTACCTGCTGCAGGTGCCGTACGCTTTGGTCATTTCCTCTTTTCTTCGTGGATAGAAAAAGAGCTATTTCAAAAAATTGGCAGCCTCTAAGAACTCAGGTGAAAGACGTTCTTGCTCTCCACTTTTCTCTTTTGGTTTTGCCGTCGAGAGTATTCTCACATTAATCTCACTGCTCACCCACCGGTCCTCTCTCTTTGATCAGATCTCATCTTCGAGACACTCCACATTTCTCTTTTCAGGTGACTTCGACTGCTCTTCTACTTCCTGAGCGGAGTGGGAGGTAAATGTCATCGGTCCTATTTTGTTCCTTTCACATAAGACAAGCTCTCAGCACTGGTCGTGTTTGTTGGGAATGCGAGTTCTTGACGGGGCTCGCCGAGCCGGAGACCTGATTCCCTTGGAATTTTATAAGCTGTGGGAAACCTCTTAGGTAATGATTCTCAGTGTAAAACAAGTGAAGGCATTCGATAAAAATGCTTTGCCATAGCATGCCCTTGAGTTTTCACAAGTTTATTAAAAAAAAAAAACGCACACACACGTGCAGAGCTAATCTCTCTATTAAAAGATATTTAATGGGGGAAAGGAGTGATGGTGTTTAAGGGCACAAACTTGTCACGAGTCGTAAAGAGGGCGCAGGGAGACGGTGCACAGGAAAGCGAATACAGACGCTATATTGGACTATAATCACGCCGTGTGATACCGTTCCGTTCCATCAGCAGCCACGTAAATGCTTCAAACGAACACATGAAACGTCCACATATCCTACAGGACGTCGTGATCACTCGCAGGGTCCCAGCCCCAGGGAACGGTTCCTGGTGGCTTAGGAGGGAGTTTAGCTCAGTTTCCCCGTGGAAAGCACCGGCTTCTGCAGCTGTTCTACAGACCAGGCCGGCACCCAGGGTGTAACCACCGCCTCTGCGGCCAGTCCCAGTGGCCGTGAGTTAGGGGAGGCATCGTTCCTTCAGCCACAGGGTATAAGGAGAAGATCAGGTCTGAACAGCAGCGACAGGCTCCAAAGGCTGCTTTCAATGTTGCCAACGCCTAGGAGAAGCTGCATACTTCCCTTCAGAAGCACCACATTGCTTATTACCGAGTAAATGCGATTTGTTAAACAAATTTTTTCCAAATGTAGAGTTTGTAGAGGGAAATTATGAGAAGGGGTCCATGGTGAAGCTTATTTGATCTCTGTGTGTCCTTTCCAGGCTCCCTTGACATTCTTTAATTCAGTCCAGCTGGTCAATAATCTGGTCAATGAACTTGATAGTCTGGGCAAGATACTCTCATTCCACCTGACTTTTTTTTTTTTTTCCCTTCTCTAAAGAGCCTAAACACAGTCTTAGCATTTGGGCCGTGCCTCTGTATTGGGCAAATATCCTGACCCCAGTCCTCCGTGTCTGAACCCAGCAGATTAGAAAGCGCTTGCCTTGCCTTCCTGCCTTCGTTGGCATCCACCACCCCTACTTCTTCCCTTCCTCTCTCCCTCCCTCCCCCGCTCTCTCTAGCTTGGGCCTGTCAGCATAGTTTTCTGTTTGTTTTTATTTCCTACGTCTCTTCTCTCTGTTCTACATAAGCATTTTCTTATGTCTTTCCCTGAAACTATGCGTGTTTTGCTCTATGCCATTATCAATATGGTAGCTATGAAACTCCCTTTTTTTTTCCTTTTAAAATGCTGACAGTTATCTGGATTTCAAGTATCAGCAATGCACCCGTCGCTGTAGGATGGCTATATTAGGATGTGCTTCTCACAGCCCTGCTCATGATTGCTTCCAGTAATTTGATAAATGCTTACTAGTTAATAAAGCACAATTAACATTTAATAATGAAAAATGTAAAGAGTCAGTTGTAACTCCCTCACCGTCATGATAAGCAAAACCTTTTATGTTGCGATGTTTTAACAGTTAGCTGCATGAGTGCTAAATGTTGCTTTTAATTAAACAATAAAGAATGTAACACCCTTTCTGGTATCATTATAAATTTTGATGTGGTACAACAATTTGATTCTTTAAAAATTAATTGCCTAGGAGTATGTTTAAGTGGTATTGATTATGTTGGTGCCTCATGTTGATCCGTGATACTTAACCCAACATTTAAAATATCTTTTTTCCATTATATGTTGTGATGTAAGAATAAGAGCAAAGTACAAAACAAATAGGCACTTGAATTCTAATAGCAATAAGCAATAAATGTCAGGCATCTGGAAATTATGGTTGCAATTTCATCAGAGTACACTTTGTTCTTCTATTATGCCTGCATGAATTTTGCTACAGGCAAAATCTATTACAGATAACAGTTAAGAACCTTTCTAATTTACACAGATAGTCCTGGCAAAGGGCTGGAAAACTAAATGTTGGAAAATGTAATATTGCAGGGGAAAATTGACACTTGTAGAAAGTAATGTGGTCCTATTTAGAACTACACATGGTAATCATTTCTTGAAGACCGAGGTGTGGCGGGTGCTTCTGTGACGGGTGACCCCAGTGAAGGACACAGCACCGGGAACGGGGCGTGTTGGCTGGCCGGCGTGCGCACCTGCGAGCAGATGCTTATCTGAGGACGGAGGGGTGGGGTGTGTGCTTAATGATCATTACCTGAGATTGTGATTGCCAAGTCAGACCGCACGGGAGAGGCCTGGGGTTTTTCCACTGCCCTCGGGTACACTGGGGAGGAATGCTTCTATTCTCGGGCCAGTTGATTCCCCTCAGGAGAAAGATTCGTTAGTATTCACCACTCTTTTTTTTTAATCCTCACCCAAGGACACGTTTTTATTGATTTTAGAGAGGAAGGGGAGAGAAAGAGAAACAATAATGGGAGAAACGTCTATCAGTTGGCTTTCTGCACGCGCCCCAACCAGGGATCGAACTGCAACCTGTCATAGGTGTGTGTCCTGACCGGGGATCAAACCTGCAACCTTTTGGTGTGCGGGACAAGGCTCTAATGAACTAAGCCACGTGGCCAGGGCAGTATTCACCACTCTTGATGACACACAGGGACCCTGGGGCTTTGTCAAGGCTGCCTGGCCCCTTGAGAGCAGGTGACAGGAAGGAGGGAAGGACCATATACTTCTCCAGGTACATCAGAGCGTGAGGACAGAGGGAGACCATCCGTGCCAGGTGCCCACAAGGATGGAGGCTACCGCGGGGCGGGGGAGCGATAGGACATAAAGTGGAACTTGTGACAAAGAGCTGGGTTGGCTGCCACTCAGGAAGGGCCCGGGGTCCCGCGGGCGTCCAAGATAAAACACAGGCGCGGAGAGCAGGAAAGCACCAGATCTAAACCCCCAACTTCAGAGACAGAAACACGGGTGACAGAGGGGCCCCCTCTTGCTTCCACTGTGTGTCACTTTCCAGCCTATAGAAACTCGGGTCAGGCCTCATCCCTACTGAACAGGGGTCTCTCAGAGGAGGGGGAGCAACTGGATTCTAAGTCAGAGAGCCCGGGATTTAGAGGTGACCGTCCTGCACCTGCTGATGTCCCTACAGATCATTTCCCACAGGCAGCCAGGGGCCCCCTGAATGGCATTCAGCTTGCATCCCCCCCACCCCCGGGCTCTCTCCAGGTTCCCGATCAAGCCACAAAGGACAACTACGTATTAATGTACCAGAAGATACTAGACGTCTTCATTGTGTTCACAGAAGTAATTAGGCACATCCTCAACTGTAGGTTAAAAGATGCCAAGGGTAAGACATATTCTCCTGTAAATGAATTCCTCTTTCCAAGGCAGGTTTAAATTAAGCTGGCCTAATTGTACCAGGGAGCATCTTGGTCTCTTAGAAATTAGTTTCTTCTGTGTTATTTTATGAATACTGCCTCTGGATTTGGATAACTTATTTATTTAAAAGGAAAAGTAGGACAAATGAAGTTTTCATTTATTGATATATATAGAGAGATATATAGATATGAAGAGAGATAGATATATAAAATCTGAAGCTACAATGATGCCCTATGACACTTGTAATAAAATCCAGATTTCTTTCCCTGGCCGGTGTGGCTCGGTTGGTTGGAGCGTCATCCCATAGGCTGAAAGGTTGCAGGTTCGATCCCCAGCCAGGGCACTTACGTGAAGGCAGTCGATGTTTTTCTCTCTCCTTCCCTTCCTCTTTTTCTAAAAGCGATAAAAATATGTCCTCAGGTGAGGATTAAGAAAACACAGATTTCTGACCATGCTGGCAGGGTCTCCATGCCGGTTACAGTCCACCCCTCTGACCTCACTCATGCCTCTCCACACGTATTTGTTGTCTCTTTGTCCCTTCAATGTGCCCACTCTGTTCCCTGTCCAGGGCCTTTCCACTTGCAGCCCCCTCTGCCGGGAAAGTTGCGCCAGGTCTCGGCCTGAGTGTCTCCTCGCCACGTAGATCTCAGGTCACACAGAGATGTTCCCGACTGTGCTATTTACGTGGTTGTGTCCTGGGTGGAACCAGCGGCAATTGTCTTGTTAATTTATGAGCTGCAGGTTTATGGTCCATTTCCTTCCCGGAAAGGCACGCTCCAGGAGCGCAGGCCTTGTGGCCCGGCTCCTCCGTTGCCGGATTCCCAGGGCTGGGCCGCGCCTGGCACAGAGCAGACATTCACTGAAGAAACGGAGCAATCATGGCTTTGCCGGTTGCCACCTGTGTGGCTTTGGGCACGTCACTCTATTTTAGGTTACAAAATCAACTTGTTATAAAGAGGGGTGACATGTGTGTATAAAATGCCCAGCGCAGCACCAGGTTCGTAGAATATGTTCAGTAATATTTTTTTCCTATAAGGCCTGCAGTAGCACGCGCGCGCGCGCGTGTGTGTGTGTGTGTGTGTGTGTGTGTGTGTGTGTGTGATTATGAGCACATGCAGTAGGCACTGAATAAGCAAACGTTGATGGAACAGAATAAGTTCCCAGAATTGTTCCACGGCCTGATCTGCAACCCAGTCCTCTTGATTGCCAGTTTGGAGCCCATTGCGTCTTCGGTGATCTGCTGCACCCAGCACGTCCGTGGGCCTGGCAGGAGTGAATGGGACGTCTGGGGCTGCAGGGGTCTGAGAAACGAATACAGCCTGCCTTTATGGAGACGCTGCTTCAGGATGTGGCTCTGCTCCGATCTAGTTGAGTCACCAAGGAAGCCGTGTTATGTCTGTTGGCCTCTGTTTTCTGATCGCTGAGAGGGAGATTATAATAACTGGGTTGTTCTCCTTCTTGGTAACAGATTCTGGTTTGCCACCTGCTTTGCATCAAGACGAGTGGCACAGTTCCACCCGCTTGCGGCACGTGATCTAGTTGGGGGGGTGCACTATAGACAGGTATTGATATGAAAACCACAAGACTTTCCACTCAGTGAGGTCCAAATACAGCCCTCGGGAGTTCAGAACCGGGCACTGGTCATCCCCGGAAGCTGTGACGGCTTTGACGAGTTGGGGAGGGAGGCTTGAATTGGCTGTGGCACACTGTCCCTGGGCAACTGCCAGAGTAAGACGGTGTAAATTATGTGAAATCCTCACGGCAGCTGTGACGTGGTAAGGCCGTGACCCTCTTTCAGACCAGGACCACTCACCCCAAGATAGTGGGTCTGTTCTGTCGTCTTACCGTGCCTTAAGCAAACGTGACTGAGAAGTGAGCCCTCCTCTCTTCCTATTGCTACTGCAACGTGGGAGAGTGAAGCACCAGGACGGAGGTCTGAAAATTCAAGTTCCTTCTACTTTGTGCTGCTTTGTAGGTGTGTGGGTTTGGACAACTGGCATCACCTCTGTACACTTCTATTCCTTCCACGGATAATGGAGATCTACGGCCTGCCTCGTAGGACTGTGCTGGGCCCTGCTCTGTGAAATACAGAGCCCCCGCCAGAAAGCCACCACACGGCGTGAAAGGTCTGAATCGCCTGTTCGGTGTGGAAATACTCTACGCGCTAGGCCATGCGCTTCCTAAGAGTGGAAGGTCCCTGAAAGGCAGCATCTACTACAGGGATGTCCATTTCTCCTGCCGTGCGGTGTCTGCTTCGAGCGCTCTGAGCATCATTCCTGCCTAGGCCCCAGCTGGTCTCCAAGCGAGTATTTTCTGCGTTTTGCCGAAGTCCCAGTTCAGAGGGTTGTGGTGTCTCGTTTGGTGGAAGCATGCGTTTTGTATGTTAAGGTGGAGATCAGGGGTTTCGGGCAATTTTCCGCACTGGGTCTTGAGGGAAACATTAATTTCCAAAATTGGCCACGACAAATAGATGCTCATTCGATGAAAAAGCCGAGGGCCTCAATCGCTGGGACTTTGCAGTGTTTTCAGAGAGGGTTTTGGACCGTCTACCTAAAGTGGCCCTTTCCCGGTCTCCCTCCGGAACTTCATTCTGTTCGTTCCTTTGCAGAACTTGGAGCTATTCAAAATTACCTTATTTGTTGGCTTGTCTCTCTTATGATTTACTAGAATGTAAGGTTGATGGAAATAGGACCCTTCTTCATTTCTCTACCTCTGTAACCTAGAATAATTCCTAACATGTGACGGTGATCAAAAAATATTTTTAATTCATTAATCAGTGCTTGCATCTCCTGAGTTAGAAACTGAAAATAACTCGGTCATCCAGTTCTTTCTTGGCTGCAAGGACGACTTCCAGGTGTAAGAGCAGACATCCCTGAGCACGGCACACTCGTCTGGCTGGGCAGAGTCAGCCAGCACGGCAGAGGCGCGGTACCAGTGAGTCTCACACACACACAAAGCCGGCCAGCCGGCAGAGCATCCCCGTGGTCCAGGGTAATGTCCTCAACCCTGAAAGCATGTCACCCTAGGGATCAATCACGGTTTGCTCGAAGATCTGTGCTGTGTTTGGTACTATTAAGTTAATTTTTAGTTTGCGGTTAGCTGCGGTGGTGACATATATTCATGCAAAGTCCTCCTTTGCATGAAATTCTTCAGGGTGACTTTCAAGGATTTTCTAGTTCTTATTACAAAACCGTCTTGGATGAGAATGGCTGATGTGAATGACTTTGTTCAGAGGTGTGCATTACGTGCTAAAGTTTTGTGCTTTTATGTTAATTTCAGGTAAGCCCTTTCTCTCATGTATTCGAAGGTCAAGCTGCCTTCGCTCGGCCGGACTCATGTCCCTGTAATGTCCTCAAGTGACTCATTCCAGCTTGACCTGGTCTCCAGTGGTCAGGACAGCTTTTCCCTTTTAGTTAGTTATGTTGTTATTATCAAAGCAATGCATTAGTTTACTCTGGATTTTATGTTTTAGAGCAATTTTGAGTTTGCAGCAAAATTGAGCAGTGAGGGCAGAGTTTCCACATCACCCCCACCCCCGGAAGTAAAGCACAGCCCCCCCCTCCATTGTCAGTGTCCAGCGCCAGAAGCCTGTGTATTGTAATCGATGGACTCACATGGAAACACCGTCTCAGCCACGGTCCGTAGTTACCATTGGGGCTCAGCTTTGGTGTTGAATGTAACGCATTTTTATCATAAAAACTGGGAAACATTTAAAAATGAAGAAAAGTAAAAGCACCTGTAAGCCTACACCCAGATTTTACCGGGAATACTTTGGCTACATGCTCTGCTCACCTGTGTGTGTGCGCGTATGTTCTTTTTCCTCATCAAAACCATCCTGGGAATAACACCTGTAATGGTCTTTTTAGTTAATATTAGCCCTTGAATATCTTTTGACATTATCAGTATTCTAACAAATGATTTTCTAACGACCGCATGGCTCCACATCAAACGTTTGGTCCTATTACACCCGCCCGCAAATCACTGTGAACACCGACGACATGGCCTCTGCCTGGCCCCTCCTTCCCGAGGACACACTCCTGGGGCGGAGCCGTGTGGGAGGACACCACACTGTCGGGGCCCTTACACAAGCCAGGCTGGCTTCGACTGGGCCTCCACCCACATGCCCTCCCACTGCAAAGTACTGAACGACCGCTTTATCCACGCGCTTCCCCTCACTAGATAATTTTGTAAGAGCAACTTAAAAAGATGCTATCTTGATTAAAAAATGGAATCAAAGACCAGATCATGTCTCTTTTACTACATGTCCTTAAATATCTGATTATGTGAAGCACCTCTGACACGGCACTCATGGTCGAGGTCGTTAAATGGATGAGTACGTCATTCTCCACCCCGAGAGTTTAATTCATCGGAGTGGAGATTGATAAGTGTTTAACTAGACTGTGGTGTGCTAAGTGTTTTGCGTGTGATTGGTACCCAACCACTACTTGCTTTTTGAGTGGGTCTGCGGATGAAGAAGAGCAGCGGGCCAAGGAGAACGTCATCAATATTTCCCGAGGGTGGGAAGGAGAGAATTCCCACCGGAGCTCCCTTACCATCCGTTCATTCTCCAGCTGTGTGTCTGTACCCGACTCTCTTCCGGTCCTGGGGACGTGGTGGTGGTCAAGGCCAAGAGACAAACAAACAAACAAACACCCCAGCATGCCATGTTAGGTAGGGACAGTGATGTGAGGGAAGAAGGAAGCGAGGGGGACAGAGCGGCTCTGTAAGGTGAGGTCCACCTGATTAAAAGGTAAGTAGGGTTTGGTCAGGCTGGGATGAGAACAAGCACCTGGGAAGGGGTAAGAGCTTGAGCAGGGCCACAGGTGGGCAGTGCGGTCCAGGGAGCAGTGGAGGGCATGCCAGGGCTGGGCGGGCTGAGGCTGGAGCAAGGGGCCGGCGGCGGGAGGTGGCGGTGCAAAGGCAGGTGGTGGGGGTCTTCGTAAAGACGCCCTCCTGGGCTGACTGACCAGCAGAATTATGCCTCGTCCTATCTGCTCTTCCTCTTTCCGGTGAGCAGTTGGAAGACAAAGTCAATGTTGGTTTGATGCCTGGCCCAAGGTGCCCCCCAGAGGGCAGCTATGAGAAAACATTTCGTGTAGTTATTCTGCGTGGGGCTCCCCACCTCGGGCACCAATCAGTTCTAAGAGTCCGACCAAGCTTCGGCGTGGTTTGCACCTTCAGAAAAGTGGGCTGGACCGAGATCAGTCACGGGGTCATTGAATACAGGACGCCCAGTTAAGTTTCTCTTTCAGATAAACACGTTCTCATTTTTTCAGTATAAATACCTCCCACGATCACATGTTTATCGGGAAGTCAGATCGGACTGGGTGTTCTGTATTTTTGCTTGCTGAACCTGGCAGCCCCGTCGGGGGAGGCTAGAAAGCCAGGACTGGATGGCTGTCATCACCCAAGAGCCCCGGGAGTAGCTGAGAGAACATTCGGGAAGAGCACTAGTCCTGTTTTGGTTTTACTTCTCCCAATACTGATTAAATTACTTGCTAGACAGTTTCTTTCTTGTGAAAAACTGGAAAGATGATTGTTAGTCCACTAGAATAACAAGAACCGCTGTTCTTGAGACGACTTCTGTACAGGGAGAACCCTCACCCAGGCCCTGCCTTGGGAGACGGCGGTGGTAGGGGCGCGGCCTCAGAGGTGTGCTCCTTTGGGAGTTAGCGTGCTTGAGTCGCTCAGCGTCTGCGTGTCCACTTGGCCCAAGACAGCCCTAACTTACGACTGTTGTCCCGGAGTGTTCTGAACAGTGCCATCTTTCGGCCTCGAAAGTATCCTGGTTTTAGATGGTAATAACAGGGCCGTTCCACAGGGTGGCCAGATAACTGGGCTGGACTTTATGGGCTGGGACATCCTGTGACCTCATTGGGCCTCCCTGTCTTCATTCGTGATCGAGGGGGCATTGAGCAAAACTCCAAGCTTCTTCCCAGCTTCCGTGTTCTACTTTTGCTGAGTGCCTTTGGGCAGAGCTTAATAAGGGGACAGTTGTCTACTATCAGTGTGACAACGCTGTGTATTCCACTTCTCTTACATGCTTCGTTCATGCTAGCAGAGTGAAATTAGTTTCCCAACATCTCTGTAGTGTGAAGACTTAAAACTATCCTTTTGTCCTTGGGATATGAAAACCAAGTGCTAAATAGTGTCTGAAATAATTACAGTTTTAGTTAACAAAGAATTACAAGTGACCAGGCATGACATCGGCTAATTAGAGCCCAATTGTGTAAGCAACTTTGTATACTTACAAAAAAAAAAAGGCAATCACATAAGAGATAACAGAATATGGAGAAATTTCTACTCCCTCACCCCTCTCTCATTCCGATAGCACTCCCCCCACCACGTGTAAATCTTTCCAGACATGTGGAGTTCAAGCCTACATTGCACTCACCTACCTACATACACATGCAGGTTTTAAAACCCAAAACATGCATCTGTAGATTTTTTTTGTGTATTACTATTAATATTTCTTAGCTACTCATCCCTTTTATTAAATATAGATCCACCTCATGCTTTTATTTTTAGCTGTGGGTATTTCACAGTGTGGATGTACTAAAATATATCTAAATAATCCCTTACTGATGAATATTTAGATTGTTTCCAATTCTCTGCTAGAACAAATAATTCTGCAATGAGTATCTTAATATGAATATTCCTACGTGTGCATATTTATGTAGGTAGATTTCTAGTCGCGGAATCATTAACTTTAATAGTTATTGCTAAATTGCTATTTTAAAAGACTCCTTCAATTGGCATGGCATATTAAGGGCACTTTCTTGGAATTTGAAATGTGCCGGGGGGCAGCAAGGGTTCCAGGTGCCGGTTCTCCCTGAAATTTAGCGCTAAGGAGCCAATTTTTAATTTTCTTTCCTGCAGTGATTCCTTGACCTACGCAATTGGATCAAACCGAGACCAAATTAAATCTTGCTTATGTAGAAACGTGGTCTCCGTGACCTCGCGTTTATCTGGCGTGTGATTTATTGGTGCAGGCTGCCGTCCAGCCCTGGCCGGCTCTGACAGGAGAACATACTTATCCCTCCATCGACAGAGCCTGCGTTAGGCTCCCCGGGATTAGCTGGGACTGAAGGGCTTGTTCACCTACTTTGATTACCCTTCCAATGAGAGCTTTCTCCCAGACTGGATTTCGGGCCAGGAGAAGAATGGAGGATGATCGAAGAGCTCAGCTAAAGATCTTATAGAGAGGGCCCTAAGCAGGCAAGGCTGTAGCCTAATGTACGTAGATAAGGTTGTATTTTTTCTTTTTGAACGAACAGGCCACAGTGAAGGGGGGGGAACAAAATGCATTCTAAGAACTTCGAGTGCTTCGGCTCGCCAATACAATTATTTTTCCGAGGAATCATGTTAGAAGTTAGAAAAGAAAGAAGGAATGGTTTTCCAGGCTGTAGAACACACCAGGCTGTCCCCTGCTCCCACTTGCACTCCTCCAGCCGAAGTTAACAAAAGGATGAAAGCCAGGAAAATCGAGGGAACTGGGAGCCTGAGACAAAGGCCGGGCGAACCGGGCGTTGTGGCGTCCTTGTGTTCTCTGCTGCCCTCTAGTGGTGTCGTGAGGGAGATGGGTGTGAACACCTCTCAAAGCCCTCCTTACACAGGTGGTGGAGGGAAGTGGCTTTAGCTTGTCCCTAACGCTGCCTCTGTGGTCCACAGCCTGCCTGGTGACGAGGAGACAAATGTTCTGGCACAGAAACCAGAGAACATCCAAGTATATGCTGCAATGCAGCTACTCAATAGTAGAAAGGAAACAGGACTTTTTTTAAATTTTATTTAACCCAATGCCACTCACAGACATTACAGCATGCACTCTGCCCCAGATGTCCTGTTCAGCATTGGAGGTACAGGGAGGAGTTCAGTGTGACCCCCGGCCTTGGGGCGGTCCTAACGTGGAGGGCAGGGTACAAACACACAGCAAGTCTGGCTGCACACAGTGTGGTGAGAGGCGTGTGACAAGGCATTTATTTGTTCTTGAGAGAAAAACCTCAGGTTATGCAAGTACTGCTTAAAGACAGTTTGTTCCAAACAAGGAAAATATCTCCTCACTCCAGATAGAGATGACGGCGTGTGGAACAGACCAAGTTTCCTTCCTTCTCTCTCTTTGTAACACACGGAATCTGGACAGCTGAGAGGGCGCAGGTAGGACAGCCTCAAAGCTTCAGTCTGGGTTTAAAGGCGAAAGCCCAGCTGTACCCACGCACCCTTTATTCCGCTGCCACATGAGTCCCTCTGCGGACTGGAGGGGAGGAAAGTGTTCTCCTGGGGGAGGCCGGCACACCACGAGGCCACAGACTTAAACACAGCCACTCGCCCCGCCCCCGCTCCCCCCACCCCCCATCTCGGCAGTGCTGGCCCTGATGCTCCTGAAGGAACCTTTCCTACGTTCCGCCCCATCGTCACTCTTCAGGAGCTCTGTTTACAGCCACACAGGCCTCCTACATAATCCCCTCTTGCAGTCCCTTCGCTAGCAGCTTTTGGATTGCACAAGGAATTGCAAACTTATTTGAACACATAATGATGGAGAATTTCCTGAAGCTGGTGAAGGAAATAGACTTTTGGGAAGTCCAGGAAGCTCAGAGAGTCCCAAAGAAGTTGGACCCAAAGAGGAACACACCAAGACACATCATAATTACATTCCCCAAGGTCAAAAATAAGGAGAGAATCTTAGAAGCAGCAAGAGAGAAGGGGACAGTTACCTACAAAGGATTCCCCATAAGACTGTCAGCTGATTTCTCAAAGGGGACCTTGCAGGCAAGAAGGGGCTGGACAGAGGTGTTCCAAGTCATGAAAGGCAAGGACCTACATCCAAGATTACTGTATGCAGCAAAGCTATCAT
>PVJI01004999.1:0-101755 GCA_004026765.1 Micronycteris hirsuta
GTGGAGTCGTATGAGTTCTTTGTATATTTTGGAGATCAGACCCTTGTCTGAGGTATCATTGGCAAATATGTTTTCCCATACGGTTGGTTCTCTTTTTATTTTAATACTATTTTCTTTAGCCCCACAGAAGCTCTTTATTTTGATAAGATCCCATTTGTTTATTCTTTCCTTTATGTCCCTACCTCTAGGGGACATATCATTGAAGATGGTGCTGCGTGGAATGTCTGAGATTTTCCTACCGATGTTTTCCTCTAGAACTTTTATGGTGTCACGACTTACATTTAAGTCTCTTATCCACTTTGAATTTATTTTGTGTATGGTGTAAGTTGGTGCTCGAGTTTCATTTTTTTGCAGGTAGCCATCCAGATTTCCCAACACCATTTGTTGAAGAGGCTATTTTTATTCCATTTTATGCTTCTGTCCCCTTTGTTGAAGATTAATTGCCCGTAGAGACTTGGGTTTATTTCTGGGCTCTCTATTTTGTTCCATTGGTCTATCTGCCTGTTTTTATGCCAGTACCAAGCTGTTTTGATTACAGTGGCCTTGTAATATAGTTTGATATCAGGAATTGTGATCCCTCCTGCTTTGCTCTTCTTTCTCAAAATTGCAGCTGATATTCGGGGACGTTTATGGTTCCTTATACTGGTTGCATTTTCAAAGTCGATGTTAATGTCTTTCATAGGATGCTGCTCAGGTATGCCTTTTCCCAGCTGCGGTCCACTCAGATTGCTACAGTTCACTGCAGTGCGCAGACTACATCTCGATACCTCCTACAGAAATTGAGCCAGACTTGCATGGTGATCAGCACTAATACCGGCCGAGTATACAGACCAAAAGACTGTGAAAGACTTGTTTTGTACTTAAAAGATATCAACTTACCCAAACTTGATAAATGGGGAACCAGTACTTTGGTAGCTTTCCTACAACAGGTGAGTCTTATCACTTGAGGTGTTTTGATATAATTGGGAACCAACTTAGTTTCATTAACTTTTCTTATAGATAGAAGAATCTGCTTTCCTCCTTAGAGCCAGTTTTATCTAGCATGTGTCCTGGAAATTAACTCTTGAAGCATCTCAGTCTTGCTCTAGGTCAACCTTCTCGGATATTCTTCACTTTAAAAGTTAGTATTACCTTGAGTTGATACATGATAGGAAGAGTAAAAACAGCCTTTATCTGTACCTATTACATGTCCTTTATTCCTAAAAGGAGGAAAACAGAAGCTGGTGATGGTGCTGGAGTTAGACTTTCTCAGTCATGCCCCTTTCTGGCTGCATGAGTTCATTGGTCCCCCTTTTTGTCTGTGTAGGTATTGGAGACCATACATTCTCAGTCAGCGTGGAAGATTTTATTTATCTGTTTCACATCACATTAGAAACCCTAAATTCTAGTTAGAACTTGTCTTCAACTTTACCTATACCACATAACTGCAAAATATAATAAATATTTGTAGAGAAAAACCAAAATTTTTTTATATTTTTCTGATTTCTTTCATTATTTTTGATAATTGCTTGTGAATTTATACTATCACCTGAGTTTTAATGTTTTATTAGAGAGAAAGCATTTTAAAAATGATAACAATTTAGCTAACATTCATTCAAAATACTGTTCAGAGTCTTGAACAGTATTTTTTTTCAATGATGTAAAAACTTAAAATATATTTCGATTTTAAATTCTTGAAATAGGTAGAGGATGATGATTGCATTCATTTGGAAATGAATTTTATGCAAAAGTGTATCATGATTAGAAAATAGTAAGCATTAAACTTTTATTTTTTAAATTTATTTTCAAATAGGTATTGACATATCAAGGATTTTATGATGAAAATTTGGAATGGGTTGGTTTAGAAAATATTCATATTGTGGCTTCTATGTCAGCTGGAGGAAGACTGGGAAGACATAAGCTTACTACCAGATTTACCTCTATTGTTCGTCTTTGTGCTATAGAGTATGTATCTTTGTGTTTTAATTTTTGGGGGGAAGATACGTTTGCATTTTATTAAAGGTATCCATAAATGATATTTCTTCAAAATTTAGAATATACAAATGGTCAAACTTAAACACTGTTACTAATTTTTGCCTGCCCTTCTCAAATGATAGGCGATAATTTAGGATAATAAGGGCTTTAGTCAACACTTCTGATATATTAGGAATAAAATAGAACTGTTTTGTCTGTGCTCTAAAACATCAGTATGAGGAATCAGACTGTTAGATTTTAGGTTTAAATGCGTTATGATTTCAGAAAACAAAAGGTATCTAAATTTAGGAAGGTAACTAAACAGAGAATTTAAGTCTGAAGAATGTGAATGGCTGACAGCATTATTCCTGATACACGTGCCCGTCTCCATGGTCCGTAGTTGTTACAGGGCTTTTGAATTTCGTGGTTATGGATCTGTCCCCTCTGTTATATTTTGCCTTACAAAATCTAATTTTTATGTTTTCATGCTAATTGTAACATTTCTTCTTTCAGAAATGTTACAGCCACCAATTAAGCTGTATTGAAATTGACTTTAGTTTGGGAGAAAGAATTTGATTTTATTGTTGTATTCTACTGTTACAGTTCTGAGGTGTGTTATGACTGCATTATGTACAGGCGCTCCATACTCAAAATCCATCTTCTTAAGCAGAGCTTTCCTTTTAGCCCTTTCTAAAGATCATTGGTCTTTCAAACAGTTATGTTTTTAAGTGATTTCTTTGGAGTCCTTATTAGGACATTCAGCATTGGAAAACAGATAATTTGGGATCTAATTTGGTTGCCTTGAGAATACGGAAGTTGAGCTTGGCCTTAGCCCCTGAGTAAATCTTGGTGGTCTCGAAGCAGCACTGTTTGAAAACCCCTGCTATAACTTAACATTAAAATAATAATTTAGAACAATGATTTATTTCAACTTCTTTCTTATATTTATTTCAACTTTCTTTTTTAGTTACCCAGAAAGAGAGCAATTACAGACAATTTATGGAGCATATTTGGAACCAGTTTTACATAAAAATTTGAAGAATCATTCTATTTGGGGTTCTTCATCAAAAATTTATCTCTTAGCAGGATCTATGGTACAAGTGTATGAACAGGTATGTATTTATTTAGAGTATACTGTAGTTTTCATGTCTATTTGTATCACTTCCAAGGGACTGTCTTTAATGCTGACCTGTGTTGATATTCAGCCTTTCTTTCCCTGTTGTTTATTAGGCCTTTTGACTAGAGCGTGAGCTCTGAGTACAGATGCTCTTTGTTCTTCATTCCCTACTGTATCCCTGGCACAGTTTCAAGTAGACAATGAATATTGACTGAATGAATCAGTGGGTGGATGATTATTCTGCTATTAGCTTAAATTTAGAATATTTAGGATGGAGTTCATCTTTTTTCCAAAACTAAATCTTCCTCCTGACTTCTATTAGTGCCTGTCTTCCAGGCTTCAAACTCTAGATTAGTTTTTGATGTTTATTTCTTTCCTCTTACCTGTGAGGAAATGTCTCAATGTATCCTTCCTTGATAACGTAGGATAATACTTGAAAATAGCCATTAAGGATGGCAGAAGACATTATCTTTCTACTGCTAGTCCTAGGGATGCAAAGATTGCTGAGTCTCTATTCTGTTAAGGTTCACAGTCTAATGAGGGACCTAGTCATACAAATAGACTATTAATACAGTGTCATAGTGTAACAACAGTGGCACAAGTTACAAAGAAAGCACAGAAGAGGGACTGAATAACTCTGTTGTATGTGGTGGTTGATAAGGGGAGGTGAAATGTGATCTGAATTTTTAAAAAATGAATAGAAATTTACAAAGTGACTGAAGATGAAAAGGTCTTACTAGGTAAAGTGAATAGTATGTGAAAGTTATGAAAGTGTTTGTGGTAGATGCTTTTTATAGTATTGTAGTTGAAGTAGGGAAAAATAGGTTAGGGGAAAAAAAAGAAATTCCTTATTTTTTAGCTCTGACTAGTGTAGCTCAGTTGGTTGGGCATCGTCTTGCTAAGTGAAAGGTCCCGATTCGATTCTGGATCAGGACACGTACCTGGGTTGGAGGTTCAGTCTTCAGTGGGGCTGTGTATGAGACAGGAACATCACCTCGATGTTTCTCTCCCTCCCTCTCTTCTTCCCTTCCCCTTTCTAAAAATAAATAAAATCTTAAAAAAAGAAATTCCTTATTTTTTAAAAAATTTAATTCGAACGTTCAGTATCAAGGCCAGAATACGAGCAATATCTCTGTCCATAGAGAGCAAGGGACAGACTCTTTACTGGTTATGTATTGGAAAGTGACACTTTGCTAAGTTAAAAGTTCAATGGCTCCTTGAACATAAGGTAACTCTTTGGTTCCCACTATTAGAAAATGGGCCTTACCTAGACCTGTAAGTGCCTTGGAATTGCAGCCACCATTTAATAAAGCTCAGGTTTGAATTTTTTTCTTTAGCAGCACTTTTTAACTCTTCATTTCATTTCATTTCATTTTGTTTCGTTTTGTTTCATTTCATTTATTTTTTAACATGGACTACATTTAGCAGTTTGTTGAAACCTATGAACAACCCTTCTTAGAAAATGTTTTAAACTGCATAAAATATAAGATACAAGATAACTAAGGGAATCAATTAAATTGAAATACACTTCCTACCATTGTTACAAATTGGCATTTATAAGAGTCTAAGGACACTGAAAAATTTAGCGTGATTATATCATTAAAAGCAGACAGATGATTTACTGTATTTTCTTTTTCAGGTGCGGTCCAAATTTACAGTTGATGATTATAGTCACTATGTTTTTACTCCTTGCATCCTTACCCAGTGGGTTCTTGGCTTATTCAGATATGATTTAGAGGGAGGTAAGTTTTGCTTTCATGATTTTAAATCACTTTTTTCCCCTTAGGCCACAGAGAGAGTGTGTGTGTGTGTGTGTGTGTGTGTGCGTGCACGTGTGTAGGTGTGTGTCTTTACACTATTACTGTGTTTGTGATAGACACATGAGTATTATAACTATTTATGGTATTTTTAAAAACTATAGGTAAAATAACATTAATGTGAAATTTAAATAAACATTAAATTTAAACATTAATGTTAAAATTATAATAGTTATTATATCTTCTCATCTAAAATATTTATGATTATCATGATGAAAACATGATTTGGGGAAAAATGAAATTATTATTCTTTGTAGCCAAAGCATATTTAAGTGCTTTTTGAGATTGGCATTTTTATTGAACAAGTAGAGATAATAGTGCTTAATGTATACTTAAAATAATAAAAAAAAAATTACCAACTTGTTAGCCCAAAGAATCTAAACTTTTCTCTCTCCTTTTTTTCTATTTATCTGATGCCAAAATTATGGTATGTAGATTCTTATTCTCTATTTCTTTCTATTAATATGTTGAAAGTGGCCATTTTAAAATCAATTGAATTTTATTACAATTCAAGAAAATTTCACCTGTTTTAGGATCTTCAAACCATCCAATAGATTATGTATTAGAAATTGTCGCATATGAAGCACGACGCTTATTTCGTGACAAAATTGTTGGTGCAAAGGAGCTTCATTTATTCGACAACATTTTAACATCGGTGTTTCAAGGAGATTGGGGGTCGGACATATTAGACAATATGGCAGGTAATATAGTTACTGAGTTTATGTAAATATATAAATGTTATGGGAACTTTAATTTACTAATAGAATGATTTAATATGTCTAAACAAATAAAAATGTTGGATAATTTTAATGTATTTTTATCATAAGGTTTTGCTCTGTCATTTTTGTTCAATTTCAATAATTATATTCTAGACAAGCTATGATGATGATAATTGTTTTGAGGGGGCAAAAAAGGGTTCGGGCTATAGCATTTTACATTTGCGATTCAAGGTTGTATTTCCTGAAGGATTTTCAGTAATAAAGTTTTTAAATATATATGTTACACATGTATGGAAATTAAAGATAATTGTGAAAGCTCATATTTGATTGTAATAACGTTTTTCTTGAAACTACTGCCCATTCACATTCCTGTCACTATTTATAATGTCAGCAGAGAACCTTTTATGTATTCTTGTTACTAGCTTCACCCATTGTTATGATAAACAAAGCATGACATCATATAGTGAAAGCAGCTGTGTTGCATTTGAAATTATTTGCTTGCTAACAAATTTGCATTTTGAAAACTGCTATGGGAGTAATGCATGTGATGAAAATCATCTTGGTGAAAGGACCTTTGATAAAAATGACTATATTATGGAAATAGTTTCTAATGAAATAGCTTTCAAGCTACAAAATGAGTTTCTGTTCTATCAGACTCTTAAAGTGAGGCTTCAAAAATATTTCATATAGTATCTTTTATACAGGGTGGGGGAAAAGTATACTTACAGTTGTTTTTATGGAAAATATTACAATGATTAATAAACAATGATGTAAGAATAAACTGTTTCGTGAACTCAGAACTGTAAACCTACTTTTGCCCAACCCTGTATTTTGTACATTTCTAGATTCAATATTGGTCCCAGGGTCATGCTGCATAAGCCGAAATGAACTGTGAAGGTGATAAGTACTTTTCTAGGTGCTGTTTGAGTTTTTCAATCAGGAAATAAGTTTAAGTGAACCTCAGGTAGGAGGAAATGCTGAGAAAAACCTGATAATAGTACACAGTTGGCTTGACTTTTAGTGAGGGTTTATGTCCGTGTGGCGTGTATTTTCATGGTTTAGCGTGGAGAGGTTTTGTCTCTTGAATGTTGCCATCTTTCTCAGTCTGAAAATTGAGTTAATACTGTCTGTTCTTGCAAAGAAAGTGGCATGTCTTTTGGGGATTAGATGGTATCAGTGCCTTATTAGGTATCTGAATTCTCTAGAGTTCACTATTTTTCATAGTCTCCTATGTAGGACTCAATAAATAATATATGCTTTTTATCTCAGTACTTTACTTTTCAATGAAAAGTTGTATTTTCTTTAAATACAAGCTTAATATATGTTAGATCTAGGAAAATAGGATTTTTGTATAGAGAGATATTTATCAAAGAAAAATGAATGTTGGGACTTAACAATAAACTAGATGCATTATTGTGCTCAGGACACTTGTGGTCCATGGCAGGGAGTTATGGAAAGTCCTTCTTTGCAATTGGAACTGTTGTGTTTAGATGCCACACAGATTTGTGCAAGTAGGTGATTAAACTGGTAATTAGAATACAGCCTGAAATATTTTACAATTAACATAACTTTTCTGAATATATTTGTGATAAATGATGTTAAGGGTATAAAAGAGGTAGAGATTAATTTTTCGAGGACCCTACTTTGAAACTTCTAACAATAAATTTTTAGTTTTAAGGTGATTGTAGACTCACAAACAGTTGTGAAAATTAATGCAGAGAGAGCACATGTATCTCTTACTCGGTTCCCCCCAGTGGTAACATCTGGCAAAATTATGGTACAAGGTCACAACCTGGATATTGATATTGATAAACTTAAGATATAGAACACACCACAAAACTATCATGTTGCCCTTTTGTAGTCTATCTATCCTGTGGAGACTACCAGCTTGTTCTGTATTTAATATTGCCCTTTCAAGCATCTTATTTTTCACTCAGTAAAACTCTGGAGATATACATATGCAGGTTGTTGCATATTTAAGTAGTTTGTTCATTTTTATTGCTGAGAGTAGCTATGCAGATCAGCTACCAATTCTTCAACCGTTTTGTTGAAGGACATTTGGGCTGTTCTGAGTTTTTTTGCTTTTAGGAAGAAAGCTGTGATAAACACACATGTACAGGTTTTTGTGTGAACATATGTTTTCGTTTCTCTGGGATGAATGCTCAGGAGTGCAGCTACAGGGTTGGACGGTTCTTGTATGCTTATTTTTAAAAGAGCCATGCTATTTTCTAGTGGCTGTATCATTTTACATTCTCATCTGTGATATTTCAGTGACAGACTGCTCTGCGTCCTTGCCAGCACTTGGTGTTGCCACTGTTTTTTATTTTAGCCATTCTGATACACGTGTATTGATGACATTGTGGTTTTGATATGCATTTTGCTGACAGCTAATGATGTTGAAGACCTTTTCCATCTTTCGTGGGCTCTTTTGCCGTCTGTATATCCTCTTCAGTGAAATGTCTCTTGATCTTTTGCCCATTTTCTAATTGTATTGTTTATTTTTTTTTACTGTTGAGTTTTGAGAGTTATATATTCTAGGTACTAATCCTTTGTCAAATATGTGTTTTGCAGATATTTCTCCCACTCTGTAGCTTGTCTTTTTGTCATTTTAATTGGGTCTTTCACTGATAAAAAGATTTTCATTTTATGATGTCCAACATTAAGGACCTTTGGTGTCAAATGTAATAACTCTGTTTAGTCCTAGATTCTGAAGATTTCGTTCAACCTCAAAGTTTTATAGTTTTATATTTTAATTCAGTTGTCCACTTTGAGTTAATTGTTTGTATAAAGAGTGAGATTTAGGTCAAGGTTTATTTCTTTGCTTATGGATGTCGACTTGTTGCTGCGCCATTTATTGAAAAGGATACCTTTCTGCCTTGAATTCCTTTTGCACCTTTGTCAAAAATTAGCTGTGTTAGCCTATGTCCGGGCTCCCCGTTCCGTTCTGCATTAACGTGTAAGTGCGGCCGTCTGCCAGTGCCGCACTGTCGTGAGTACTGTAGCTACAAATGTCTTGAAACTGAGTAGACTGATTCTTCCTGCTTTATTATTTTTTAAATTGTTTTAGCTATTTAAGTTTCTTGACTTTTCTATATAAATTTCAGAATAATCTTACTTATATTTATAAACAAGATTGCTGAGATTTTGTTAGGAACCGCTTTAACTGTATACTGGTTTGGAGAGAGTTGACATCTTCTAGTCCATGAACATATTTTTTTAATCAGTTTTGTGTAGTTTTTAGCATATATATGTAATATATAATATATATGATATATATAATATATATAACATATATATATTTAGATTAACACCTAAGGCTTTAATTTTTTTTGAGCAGTTATAGAGACTGTGTCTGAAGGATTGACGATATCAAATGAAGAAGAGGGGAAGGCATTCCAGACAAAAGGAAAAGAATATGAAAAGAACCAAAAGCTTGAGAAAGCTGGAGTATATAATGAGTCAAAGAGGGAGATAGGAGATTCAAGCAGTCATTTGAGCCAGATTGTAAAGGGCCTTGATTATGACAATCTTGTGTGTTTGTTCTGGTGGTGGAAAACTGTATGTGATAATGGTGTGGTGCGGAGCGATCCGACTTTGTTTTCGTGTGTGTCACTCTGGCAGCAGTGAGGATGTAGTTGGGGGGCAGAGACTTGTAGCAGGGATACAGTGCCAGGTATCTACTACAGCAGCCCAGGTGAGACGTGGTGAGATGTAAAGATAGTGAGTTCAGTTTTAGGTGTGTATTTGAGTGTTTGCAAGCTTTTGAGTGTCTTTTGGGAATCTACATAAAGTTCTTTGCTCTGTAAAGGTAGGAATCATGTTTGTCTTCCTACTTATCTTTCACAGTACAATGTTTAAATACAGGTGTGTGTTAAGTGTTTAATGAATGAATGTCTGAATTATATGTCTATTAAACAATTGGAAATATGAGACTGAACAGGAGCTTGGGAGACTTGCCCAGAGATAAACAGTGAATGGATTTTGGATATATAAATAGTTGATGTTTAAACCACAGAGTAAGACTAAATAATTCACGAGGAATGTTTAGAATTAAGGAATTACAGTCTGAAGTAAACACAGGGAAAAATAAACATAAAGGGTAAACAGAAAACCGAAAAGAGGTAGTGGTTATAGCTTGGAGAGTATGGTCATATAGAACCAAGTGAAAAAGCTTCAATAAAGAGCTGCACACACAAATAATAACTGCAAAAAAGATTTGGACTTGACAATCAGGGCAGTAGTTTTGTTCTGAAATAAGAGTATTAGACTAGTGGTTTCTGAAGATAGAAGAGAATGTAATAGAGATAGAAGTTAATGTAAGAAATGTGATAATGAAAGAGAGGAGGGGAACATGAAAAAACTTGAGTCTAGGGAAGGTAAGTTCTTCAGCTGGGCATGTGACAAGGAGGATGCTTGATGGAACAGTTAGTTCTCAGAGGAATTGGGAGGGAAAAAGATAAATAGCATAGTGAACAGACTTTTCTTGTAATAGGAACACTGCTCTAGATAAATTTCAGGGAAGTATGTGGGATTTTCATTTTCTAATTAAAATTCGGTTAACTTTAGAAGTTGGGGCCTTGGCAGTATTAATAAATCTATGTTCTTTCTCAAAGAAAGTTTTGAGATTAATTTCTTGGAAATTTTATATGTTATAATTTTTTAACCCTTACTTGAAGATACTTTTTCATTGATTTTAGAGAGGAAGGGTGAGAGAGAGAGAGAGAGAGAGAGAGAGAGAGAGAGAGAGAAAGATGTGAGAGAGAAAGATCGATTGGTTGCCTCCCGCACATGCCCCAAACAGGGTATGAACCCACAACCCAGGCACATGCCATGACCGAGAATCTAACCTGCAACCGCCTTTCAGTGCACAGGATGATGCCTCAACCAACTGAGCCACAGTGGCCTGGGATTATATGTTATTTTTAATCTGTAAATTTTATATAGAGATTCTGGAGAAAGAGAAGAAAAATGGGACAGGTTAGAAGGGGACAAATAGGAGGAAGTTTGAAGGAAGTCATTTTTGGGGGGAAGAGAAATAGGATGCAAAGATAAAATAGGGATCCCATCCATTTGTTTTCAAGTAGAGTTTGCTACAGCAATTTGTCTTTCTGATTTCACTAATTGTATTGATCTTCCAAGGCAAACTCAAACTTATCTTTGCCTTTCTGCAGATGATCTTATTTGAACTAATTAATTTAAAAATAATTTAATGAGAAATGTATTTTATTGATTCTTCCATTGCAGATAACACATATAAAACAACATCTTTTATTTCCACAGACAGTTTCTATGTTACATGGGGTGCCCAACATGGCTCGGGAGTACGGGCAGCTCCAGGACAGCCGCTGCCTCCACATGGAAAACCACTTGGAAAACTAAATTCTGTAGATTTTAAAGATGTTATTAAAAAGGTACAATGTGATCAAGAATTTGGATTGGGATTTGGTTGTTATTATAGTTAATTTTGAAAATATTTAGTACAAGCTTTTTGAGGGCATGGGATAGAAGATTGTAGAATAGACGAAGCTAGACATTTTGGAATTTAGTTCATTGTGGCAGATCTAATTAGATGCACATGCACTTACACAGATATATGTAAAATTGCCAAGATACTTGATGTTGGAAATATTAATAAAGCTTAATATTAATTGGGAAATCATCTTACAGCAGTGATGTCAAATTTTAGTGAGTATAAGAACCAGATAATATGCTGATTCCTGGGTCCCATCCTCGGGAAGTCAGATTCAGTAAATGGGCCCCAAAAACCCAAATTTCTAACAGTTTCGCAGATGGTGTTGGTGCTGCTGGGTCACTGAAACTTTGAGTAGCATTGCCCTAGACAACTTTTTAAGTTTAATTATAATAAAGAATAAGAAACAGTATTATGTATGATTGCTTTCAAAATGAATATGTATATTGGAAATTGGTATGGATTGTATATCAAGACAAGTTTTTTATGGTCTGTTAAGTTGATTAATTTGCCCAGAATGGATACTGCAAAATTTGGGAATGTTCAAAGGTAAGTGTGTGAAGTCTGGTTGTTCTCTGTCTCTTCCTTCTCTTTCTCACTCAGTTCCTGGCAGGGCAAACTGCCTGTGTGGGGCTTTTGATTCATGTCCAAGCAGTGCAGAAGAACAAGAATTCACAAAATATTTTCTGGACACTGGGTTTCTAGAGTTTTAGGATTGCTATGTATAGTCTGTGCTCACTGAGTTGATTTGTAACAACTGGTAAAATTTGAGGGCTTTTGAAGTTTTTTAAATTAATGTGGTATCTCACACTACTTTTTGCTGGTTATAGTAATTGTGTACAAAAGTAACTGATTATTGTGGACCCATGGACTTGTTTGATATTATACATGTTTTTCTGTAGAAAGTTCCATAAGGCTTGAATATTGGATAGATAAAATGTAAGAGTGTGATTTTACTTGTAGTCACTTAACCCCGTTTCTAGAGTGCATCTAAAGTGAATATCTTAAGCTAGATATTAACATTTTTATTATGTAATTGTAGCTTATATTGATTATAAAATATTCTTTGTCATTTTTTAAAAGGGTCTTATTCATTATGGACGAGATAACCAGAATTTAGATATTTTACTTTTTCAAGAAGTCCTGGAGTACATGTCCAGGATAGACAGAGTGCTGAGTTTTCCTGGAGGTTCCCTTCTGCTAGCAGGACGCAGTGGGGTGGGCCGCCGCACCATCACCTCTTTGGTCGGCCACATGCACGGCGCGGTGCTGTTCTCCCCGAAGATTTCCAGAGGGTATGAGCTCAAGCAGTTCAAAAATGATCTCAAACATGTGAGTTACAGTCTTTTTCTTCATCTGGTTTTAAGTCACAATTAGTTACTATTCTAAAGGCCTTTAAAGATCTTTACGTGTCTGGTATACAACATAGTCTTTATTTTAATTTTGATTTTCCCATGATTATCAGAAAATCATGTTATTATGAACAGACAGGAAAAAGATTCCCATTAGGATTTTGAACTCTGTTACCCCAGAATGGAATGTTAAATGAACATGAAAGAAGCAAAAGGAAGGAGTTTATCGGGGGCATATGTAGATAAGTATGAAATAGATTGTCTAGTTTTGTTTTACTGTGTCCTAGCTATAAAATAATTAAAATTTCCCCCAATAGTGTGGTCATCATGAACTGGATTTACTTTATAAACTGTAATGCTAATGTTGAATTTCTAATTTTGATTACTGAAATACAAATAAAGAAATAATGTGACTTAACTTACGTACAGAATGAAAGTGAGCTGTTCCAAAATGTATTTTCTTACTGTGCAGGTGCTGCATCTTGCAGGTATTGAAGCACAACAGATAGTTTTACTTCTTGAGGATCACCAGTTTGTACATCCTGCATTTTTGGAGATGATCAATAGTCTTTTGTCTTCAGGCAAGTGAATGTTTTCTAATCGTAGACAACAAAGTTATAGTGTAAAAATTATGCAAGTAAAAAATATTTTTGTGTAAAATTATGTTTCAGAGAACTTTTGGCATAGCTTTTATTAAGTTGACATGGGATTAAACATTCTCAGGACAAGAAAATTGAGAAATTTGTTTCTATAAAACCAAAGGGTTAAAGAATTATGTAAAATAATTACTAATAGTGAATACTGGTGAATATACCAAAAAATAGGCCCTGTCATTAGTTTTTGATGGGACTGTGATCTGGTATCACCCTTTGGGAAAGTTGTCAACCAGTACTTACTTAAAAAAATGTGCTATGTCTTTTGATATAGCAATTATATTATCTGTAGAAATTTAACTTACAGAAATGAAAGGAGTGTATGTAAGGAAATAATATAATTTACAATAAAACAGTTGTAGAATCTCACTATCCATCATAAGTGGAATGGTTGAATAATTACGGTATGATCTTAATATGGACACATGGATGCAGATACCATCCAGATAATGTGCGATCTTGTTTTTGTCAAGTCGTGGTATACTCCTGTTGTCTCTGGGACCACCTGACCTTCTTGGCGGTTTCCTGGGCAGCATACCTGCAATTTCTTGTATTTTCTCTTTTCTGAAGAATTTATGAAATTTATTAAAAATCTTTTTGTAATGAGTAATCACTGTTAGTAGAATTGGTATGTGGTAGCTTAGTTTCAAATGTGGATGAAGAATATTTTGTTATTTAAATACAAAATAAACCTTGTTAAATGCTAGTTTCAACTATACAGGTTCTTCTATTGTGGGGTCCCCAAAACTACATGATGGTCATGTTTGATTCAGTTATTTTTTTTATATATCTCAATTTTTAGATATTTTTATTTATTGAATTTTAGAGAGTGGGGGGGGGAGGGAGAGAGAGAAAGACAGAGAGACAGAGAGACAGACAGGCATCAGTTTGGTTTGTTGTCCCACCTATTTTTGCATTCACTCATGGATTACTATATGTGCCCTGACTGGGGATCTAACCCACAACATTAGTGTGTTGGGACGATGCTCCAACCAACTTGGTTATTTTATTTGATTTACCAAAAAAAAAACCCGTTTATTTATTTATTTTTAGAGAGTAGGGGAGGGAGATAGAAAGAGGGAGAGAAACATTGATGTGAGAGAGAAACATTGAGGGGTCGCTTCTCACACATGTCCTGACTAGGAATTGAACCCACACCTAGGTATGTGCCCTGATAGGGAATCTAACTGGTGACCTTTCACTTTGCAGGATGACTCCCAACCAACTGAGCTACACCAGTTACGGCTGAATCAGTTATTAATAAATACTTGTTTTGTATAATTCTAGGTAGGCTGTAGATAAAATTGTCTTTAGAATTTTAAAAGCTTTGGTTGAGAAAAACATTTAATTTCTAATATGAGCTATCTTTACTTTAGTGTCCTAGTGAGATGTATAGCCCAGGACTCTAGTTAGACACGTGGTAGGCCAATTTCTGTTAAAAGAGTTGAGGCGTAATGGCAAGTGAAAGTGGTAGGTCTTGAGCACGCAGGAAGTGTTTGTGGCCTTTTTAGAGAATAACCTGTTTATTTTTAAGGTGCATATTCTTTGCCTTGCATATTGCTGAAGTTGTCACTAGATGGAGACCTTGTTCATTTTGGCTGAGGTGAAATAGTAGACCAGCTTTACAGTCTTTTTCTTTGTGAAAGCAAAAATCCAGATAAGCATTAACCCAGTAATTATTGTATATCAGGATAAATTGGTCTTTATCAAGATATAACTGCAAAAATCATGAGTAAATTTAAAATTTTTTCAACATTTTTGGGGAATACACACACGCACACGCACACAAATGTATTTATTTTTTAGAGAGAATGAAAGGGAGAGAAACATTGATCAGTTGCCTCTCACGTGCCCTCAACCAGGAACCTGGTGCACAACTCAGGCATGTGCCCTGACTGGGAATCAGACTGGTGACCTTTTGGTTTGCAGAACAATGTCCAAACCCACTGAGCTACTCCAGTCAGGGCGACAAAAAGTATTTTTGAAAAATACTTCCAGAGAAAGTACTCATTACGTCTTTGTCTCTCTTTTTATTTCAAATTCTTATTGCCTATCATGTATAGCATATTAGTAGAGCGAGCTTTCTTTGCTGAACTTGAGGAATCGAAAAGTATCTTTGCATGGCTGCAATTTACAGAAAGACGCAGAGCAGCTATATGTGTGCATGTGTTTGATTATGTACAAGCTTGGGGAAAGGCGAGTGGTCTGATACTCTGAGTTGAGCCTAAAGAAAAGTAGAAATCAAACTATGGTGAGTCCTACATGAATGCAGTGCTTTGGATGTATAGCAAAAGAAATTTCACTTAGTCTTACAATTTCTTATGAAGTATAAATATATTGGTTTAACAATATTTATTAAACATCTGTTGTGTCCAGACCCAGTGCTAAATACCGGATTTACAGAGGTGAACAACACATGGCTCAGGCCCTCTATCAAATGCTTATAGTCTCAGCTTTGATCTGCCTTTCATCATTCTGTTGCCTGGCAGTAGTTCACGGATTAGTTCTTCTGATATCTAGTATAAGTTTACTTATCCATCTGTTCACTAATTTATTTATTTATCTAACAAATGTTTCTTTGCCTGGTACTTGGCTAAGATTTTCCTAGGGCAAATATTAAACATGATCAAATATTTGTTTTCTGGGAATTTAGAATCTAATTGGAGGGCAAGAGAAGTAATTCATTCATTATTCAATGATGTGGTAAATGCTAAACAGTGATATGTTTGGATATTATGTGAAAGAGAAAAGAGTCCATTACCTAGCATATGGGTAGTTAGGAAGGCTCATGGGAATAGCAGTTGGCAAAGTAATATCTTGAAAGATAAATGTTAATTTTGGGGGAACATAAGGGACAGGGGAAGACTGTGGGTTCATATCACAGGAAGGGAGTATTTCGTTATATTTATGGAACACAAAGAAGTTCATTGAGGCAAGAACTCAAGATCTTGTGAGGGAGGGTTGAAGAAAAACCTTGAATGACCGATAAAAGGATAGGTTATGAATTGTCTTGAATGGCTTGCCTAGGAGTTTGAATATTGTTAAATGAAGGGAACAGATGCAGATTTGTGAATAATATTGAGGTGATAAAGTTTGTATATTTTTGGAAACAAAGATTGAATAAGGGCAGATTATATAATGCAAAAATAGAAAAAGCTCTGTGTGTGTAAAATGTATTTGGAATTAGTGTAATGCAGTAAAATTCAGAAGGCATGTAACGTTCTTCGGTAGGCGAAGTCCCTGGACTCTACACTCCGGAGGACCTGGAGCCCTTGCTGTTGCCTCTTAAAGATCAGGCTTCGCAGGATGGATTTTTGGGACCGATTTTCAATTACTTCACATATAGTAAGTGACATATAATTTATTAATCAATTCAAACTCTGATTCACGTGAAATAAGTATTATTTAATTTACCTTATTTTCTATAGATTGCAAAGGTATCTTAAATTTGGGGCCCAGGTGGTAATTAATTTATACTTTTTTTTTGGTGGAGCTTTTAGGAAATAACATTATGTAGCCTAAAGGCTAACCTATAATAAAAACATGTTAGCAAAATTTTAGGAAAAGGAAAGGGTGAAAGTGTGGTAATGTTCTTTGAACTATTTACTTTACTACCTTTGTTTTCATGTGGTAAAATTAGTGTTTATGCCTCCTAAGAGAAATAATGAACTATTTAGCTTGTACCAGACTGTACATTTTTTAAAACTAAATAACCCGTTATTATTACAGGCACAGTTTTTTTAAAATATGATTTTTATCCTCACCTGAGAATAGTTTATTAAATTGCTTTTAGAGAGAGAAAAAAAGAGAGAGAGAAGTGTTGATGTGAGAGAATTCATCGGTTGCCTCCCATATGTGCGCTGAGCAGAGCGCCTGGACTTGGGAGCAAACCCACAACCTAGGTGTGTTCTCTGACCAGGAATTGAACCTGTAACCTTTCAATTATGGGATGGTGCTCCAACCAACTGAGCCACACCGGCCAGGGTACAGGAACAGTTTTATGTGTACTCTAGATATCTAACATTGAATAAGTAAAAATTAAGGAAATACTATCACCCACACTTTACTGTTAAATTTATCTTCTTTATTTTTGGAAAAGAGTATTTATTATTGGTGAAATAGAGAAAGTTATTAAAGAGCTACCCTTCCTTCCCTCTCTTTCAAATCTAATTCTACCACATTTCTAAGAAACAGCATCCTGATGCTACAATTTTTTAAAGTATATTTTATTGATTATGCTATTACAATTTTCCCAATTTTTCCCCCTTTAACTCCCCTCTGCCCTATACCCCCAACCCTCATTTCCCCCCTCCTTACTTCATGTCCATGGGTTGTACCTATAAGTTCTTTGAATTCTCTCTTTCCTATACCAATTTTGACCTCTCCCCCTCTATTTAATCCTACCAATTATGCTTCTTCTTCCCTGTACTTTTTGCCCACTATTCCTTCCTTCCCCCTCCCCACTGAAAACCGTCCATGTGATGTCCATTTCTCTGATTTTGTTCCTGTTCTAGTTGTTTGCTTAGTTTTTCTCTTTATTTTTTTAGGTTCATTTTTTGATAGTTGTGAGTTTGCTGTCATTTTACTGTTCATAATTTTTGGTCTTCTTCCTTTTCTTAGATAAGTCCCTTTAACTTTTCATATAATAAGGACTTGGTGAGGATGAGCTCCTTTAACCATGACCTTATCTGGGAAGCACTTTATCTGCCCTTCCATTCTAAATTATAGCTTTGCTGGGCAGAGTAATGTTAGATGTAGGTCCTTTCCTTTCATAATTTCAAATACTTCTTTCCAGCCCCTTCTTGCCTGGAAGGTTTCTTTTGAGAAATCAACACCCCTTTGTAGGTAATTCTCTCCTTTCCTCTTGCTGCTTTTAAGATTCTCTCTTTATCTTTAATCTTGGGTAACTTAGTGATGATGTGCTTTGGTGTGTTCCTCTTTGGGTCCAACTTCTTTGGGGCTCTCTGGGTTTCCTGGGCTTCCTGGAAGTCTATTTCCTTTGCCAGATTGGGGAAGTTTTCCTTCATTATTTGTTCAATACGTTTTCAATTTCTTGCTGTTCTTTTCTTTCTGGCACCCCTATGATTCAGATATTGGAATGTTTCAAGTTGTTCCAGAGGTTTTTAAGCTTCTCTTCATTTTTTTGAATTCTTGTTTCTTCATTCTTTTCTGGTTGGATGTTTATTTCTTCCTTTTGTTCCAAATCATTGTTTTGAGTCCTGGTTTCCTTTCTGTCACTGTTGGTTCCCTGAATATTTTGCTTTATTTCACTTTGGGTATCTTTCATTTGTTCTTTCACTTTGTGACCATGCTCATTCAGTTCTGTGAGCATTTTGATTACCAGGGCTTTGAACTCTCCATCAGATAGGTTGGCTATCTCCTCATCACTTAGCTCTCTTTCTGGAGTTTTGCTCTGTTCTTTCATTTGTGCCATATTTCTTTGTCCTGGCACACCTGTTAAGTTGGAAGGGGGCAGGGCCTTAGGTATTCTCCGGGGTGGGGCAACCCTTCTTGCTATGCTGTGCTGTGGCACTGTCTGTGGGGGAGGGACCAGAGAGGGAACAATGCAGCTTGCCTGCTCAGCTCTAGCCCACTTTCCAATGAACTCTGGTATTCTCGTGTGTGACTGGGAGTTTCTCCCACCATGGCAACCCTCACTTTAGTCCACAGTCAGCTCTGAGTCTCAGTTTCTCCTTCAGCCAGCCCTGCCCACTCGGTCTACTGCCTTGCTGTGGGTTCTCTCTGTCTGCCTGTCTTACCAATGTGGTTGGTCTGGTTGACTGTTTCTTTAATTCCTTGGTTGTAAGAGTTCCATGCAGTTTGATTTTGTGGCACTTCTGGTTGTTTATTGGTTTTACATTGGTTGTTATCCTCATTTTGGTTGTGCAAGGAAGCAAAGGGTTCCTACCTCCACCTCCATCTTGGCTGGAACTCTGATGCTACAATATTTTCAACTGTTTCAGAATATAGAAAATCTAAGAAAGTTTCCAAATTACTTGTTTGAAGGGAAAATAACATTGATATTGAAACAAGGAAGATAATATTTCTCTTAAAAGAAAACCAGATACCAGTTTTGCTTGTGAATATTGAAACAAAAGTCCTTGAAAGAAAAATGAAATAGAATCCAGTATCACATTTGAAAAATAACATACAAAACATCAATATATTATACATACTTATTTCTTCATATCAAGTAATATTTTTCACATGTGATATACAAGTAATATTTTAACCAAAGTAAAAACACACTATTTTAACCAAAATAAAAATCATGTAATACTGTTTCATAGCTTGTTCTTTTATTTATTTATTTATTTATTTATTTATTTTTAAAGATTTTATTTATTTATTTTCAGAGAGAGGAGAAGGGAGGGAGTAAGAACAATGTATGGTTGCCTCTCACATGGCCATCACTGGGGACCTGGCCCGCAACCCAGGCATGTGCCCCGACTGGGAATCGAACTGGGACACTCTGGTTCCCAGCCCACACTCAATCCACTGAGCTATACCAGCCGGGCTTATAGCTTGTTCTTTTAAATAAATAACTCCTACTCTTCCATTCCAGAAAATTTTAATCTTATAAAACAAGATCATATATAGGTTTCCCCAATTATTACTGCTGTAATATTACATAATTATAATTTTCTTATATAATTTTTAGGAATTCAACAAAACTTGCATATTGTCTTAATAATGGATTCTGCAAATTTAAACTTCATAATAAACTGTGAGAGTAATCCAGCATTGCATAAGAAATGCCAGGTGTTGTGGATGGAGAGTTGGTCAGATAACAGTATGAAGAAAGTAAGTTTAACATTTGAATATGGAAATAAAAAAATAAACACATTTTATTTTTGAAGTTGGATGTTTAATTCTTTTCTGCTTTTCTTTTTTTAATTTCTTTAATTTTTTAATGTACTATTTTATTTTGTTTTTATTGTTGACACTGTTACACATGTCCCCCCATCCTCCCATTATGTCCCCTCTACCCTTTCCCCCACCTGTACCGCATTGTTGTCTGTGTCCATGGACTTTGCTATGGGAGACTGCTCTGCGTGGCGTGGGCCCAGCTCTCACTCGGAGGGGCCAGTGGAGAGCAACACAGGACCCAAGCCCATGACAGGTTCTCCCATGGGGAATCAGGCCTGTATTGTACCTAGGCTGTTTAGAGACTTGCTTTTTGCTAAAATTCCTCACCCTGAATTGAGGCAAGGGTGTACTGCAGCTTCCTAAAATCCATTTTAAACCTTCCAAGGACAAGTGTAACCAGTTCAACCACTTGCCACTTTTCATTTGCAAATATTCTTCTTTCTTGATGTAATTAGCAACATCCTCTCCTTTGTTATCTGTAAAAGGTAATGACCTACAGTGATCCTATGCATAGTCAATGAGGATCTGTGCATAGTAAATGAAAACCACCCTCAATGTAATGTGCCCAGAAAGACAATAAAAGCCTGGGAAGTCAAGGGTTGGGGCCCTTCTCCTTTGAGAGATTGGCCCCATTTCCTCCCCAAGCAGATCATGTCTTGGTAGACTTATTCTCATCCATGGCAACCCAAGGGGGCCCTGCAGGCAGAGCTCCCCCATACTTTGCATATATATGTATATGTTTTTTGCTAATCTCTTCCGGTATCCCCCTCTCCAGTGTCTGTCAGTCTGTTCCGTTTATGTACGCCTCTGGTCCTATTTTGTTCGTCAGTTTACTTTGTTCATTAGATTCCACTTATGAAGTTACTGATTTTCACAACTTCCCTTGGTATTTGATATAATAATTGCCTTCCTTAATTGTGGCACTGAACATTTTTTGTATGTTTGAAGATAACTCTATTTATTTCATATTCTTGTATGGTATTATAGTTTAATTGCATCTAGAATTTTAGGTTGAAGTTTACATTCTTAAGGACCATAGAGATATTTATTTTACTTTAAAAATATATACATTTCACTAACCTGTCAAGGTTAGCTTATAATAAAAACATTGCAGTAATAATTTTAGCATAGTTTTAAGTTAAAATATTTATCTTTCAAAAAAATCTGTCATTACTATGCTATGTGTTTTGAATATGAAATGCCAGACAATCAAGATGAAAGGCTGAGAGGACTGGATGTACAAATCTGGAGTCAGGGGAAAGGACAGGCATACATACAGATAAAAAGTTTGGAATTATCAGACGATAGGTGGTATTTAAAGCTATGAGACTGAATGATGTCACCGAAGGACTGAATGTTGACAAAAGAGGGGATAGATCCAACGACCAAACCCTGGGGCACTTTAATATTAAGAAGTTGAAATGAAAATGAGGAAACCACAAGAACACTGAGAAGGAGCTATTAGAGAATAGGAGGGAAACCAGGAGAGTGTGAAGACAAGCAAAGCTTAGGAGTGAAGGGAAGACATTCGAAACCTAAAGTATAAATTTAAAATATTTTCACAGATGCTTAAGTGTTTTGTTAGAAATTAGTAAAAGTGTTTGAGAAAAAAATATTCTCTGGCCTGGCTGGTGTAGCTCAGTGGATTGAGCGCGGGCTGGGAACCAAGTGGTCCCGGTTCGATTCTCAGTCAGGGCACATGCCTGGGTTGCAGGCCAGGTCCCCAGTGAGGGCCATGTGAGAGGCAACCACACATTGCTGTTTCTCTCCCTCTCTTCCTCCCTCCCTTCCCCTCTGTCTAAAAATAAATAAATAAAATCTTTAAAAAAAAAGATTCTCTGCCTTGAGAATTATGGCACTTTCAAACCCTCCACGAGTTCAGGAATCTTTTGGCTTACTTTTTATTCAATCTGAGAAATTTCAGAAAATGATTTTTTTTAACCTAATTACCTAGATTACTTGTGCTTTCTCTTGCTATTAATGTTAACTGTATTAGGTGATAAAAGTTGAGGCCTTTTGGCTTTATTTTTTATTTTAAAATATTTTATTTATCTATTTCTAGAGAGATGAAAAGGAAGGGAGAAAGACAGGGAAAAACATCTATGTGTGAGAGATGCATCGACCACTTACTTGCCTCTCCCACGCCCCCAATGGGGTCTGGGCCTGCAGCCCAGGCATGTGCCCTGCCTGGGAACGGAACTGTTGGTGCTCAGTCCACTGAGCCACACCATCCAGGGCTTGGCTTTATTTTAAAATTCATAGTTCTGTTACTTTATTTTCTTTCTGGGAAACTAAATAAGAGTTTTTGTATATTTTAAAATAGTAATCCTATGAGATTATCATATTTTCTATCATAATCTGTTTGAGACTTTATTTTCTTATTTGTAATAGTGGCAAAACCTAGTTATAGCTAGACAGTAGTTTTTATAATTGTCAATTATGAAATTGTTTTCCTTTACTTTTAGTTATTTCTTATTCGAGAAAGCTAAGAATCTTTACTATCCCTTTATGCCATGAAGGTATTTTGTTAATTTTATGCAAATATTTTAATCATTGTGTGATTTTAAATGACATTTGTGATTATTTTCTAATTTAATCCAAATTGTAATTTCCTTCATTTCAAAGTCTAATTGTCTTTTAAGCAAGATATTGGAGCTTTTCCCTGAGTGTCATTAATTTACAATCAATTAAATGTTAATATTTGTCAAAATCTTGTCTAGGAAATAATGTCTTTTAAAGATTGATATATTGATATTTTTATTTTAGTCTGGAAAGAATCCTAGAAGAAAAATACAATTAATACTTTGTGTGGGTATGTGTGGTAAAGGTTTTTAATCTTTGATATTGCATTTACTTAAACTTTTTTATACTAATTGAGATTTAAAGAATTGCTCTTCATTTCTTAGATACCTGAAATGTTATTCAGTGAAACAGGTAGTGGAGAAAAATATGGAGACAAAAAAAGAAAAGAAGAAAAGAAAAAATATTCAGGTAATTTTGATGAAATTGATTTAAACTGATTTTTCTTTGTGAAATGGTCATCTGATGTTACAGAGCCATTAAAGATTCACAATGATTATTAATTTGAATAATACAAAACTAACAGAGTTATATCTTTTGATGAAAACTAAACTTTTTAAAGTCCTCTTTATTTTAAATAAATGTTTATGTCATTTCATGTAAGATCTAACAGCATATCTGTTGTTTGAATTTAAGAAATTAATAATTATAGTTTCTGGCACAAATAATGCTCTTTTTTATTACAAAACCATAAACATGTAATTCTGTAACGTAACAATATCACACCCAATCATATCATGTGACATTTTAGGTGAAATGTTCCGATTAAAACTATAAATTATTACACCCATATTATTACCCTACCAACCACACTCAAGCAGGTGTTACTTGGGCTGGACCCTGTCTATTTGACCCTAAGGATCCTAAGAGCCTTCTTATATCATTTAGGAGTCTCTGGCTAATAGCCTACAATTTTTATATTATTTTATTACCTATATATGTCATGACACTCAATTTATACCTGAAAATTTTTTATGATATTCTTTGAGCATGGGCATAATATTTTTAAGTATAATATTCTCATTGTGTTCTCCAGTTCCAAATTAATTTTCAATGTGATATTTATATTTCTTTTTACACTATAGCCATTCGCTTATTTATATAACCATCTAATCATCAAATACTTATTGAAGTTGTTTTATTTTAGGTACTAAGCTGGATACTAGAGATGACTTTGGAGCTCATAGTCTAGTGATAGCAAGAATTGTGTTATATATAAACATAAAACTGTTATACCAAGATAAGTGATGATGGAAGATTTTACGAAGTACTGTGGAAAGTGAAACCACTAACTGGCACATATTGTAGGAGTGGAATATTACCCAGACAGGCAGTTTGGGGAGAGCTTTCTGTTTCTAGTGACTAGCATGGAAAAGGCTTGGAGAAATAGAACCAGAACTTTTATGGGACTGTAAATAGCCCAGACAGTTGAAACATAGGGTGTATAAACAGTAGAGCAGTAGGTGAGGAGGAGAAGTAGCAGAGTCAGGTAATAAAGAGCCTTCCGTGTCATACTAAGGGATTTGAATTCGGACTTGTGCGTGATGTGGGGTAATCGAGAGGTTTTATTTTATTTTTAAATTATATTTTATTGTTTATGCTATTATAGTTGCCCCAGTTTCTCCCCCTTTGCTCTCTTCCACCCAGCTCCCCCACTCCCTCTCAGGCCATCGCCACCCTGCTGTCTGTTCTGTGCATATTCTTTGGCTAATCTCTTCACTTTCTTTCAACCAGTCTTCCCCTACCTCCTCCCCTCTTACAGCTGTCAGTCTGGTCCACGTTTCTATGCCTCTGATTGTATTTTACTTGTTAGTTTATTTTGTTCATTAGATTTCACATATAATGAGATCACATGCCAGTCTTTCTCTGACTGGCTTATTTCACTTAGCATAATAGTCTCCAGTTCTGGCCATGCTGTCACGAAAGGTAAAAGTTCCTTCTTTTTTTACTGCTGCCTAGTATTCTGTTGTGTAAATGTACCATAGCTTTTTTATCCACTCATTTTCTGATGGGCAGTTAGGCTGTTTCCAGATCTTGGCTATTGTAAATAACACTTCTATAACATAGGAGTGCATATATTCTTTTGAATTGGTGTTTTGGGATTCTTAGTATATATTCCTAGAAGTGGGACTGCTTGGTGAAAAGGCAGTTCCATGTTTAATTTTTTGAGGAACCTCCATACAGTGGCTGTGTCAGTCTGCATTTTCAGCCAGCAGTGAACTAGTGTCCTCCTTTCTCTGCATCCTTCCCAGTACTTGTTTGTTGATTTATTGATGACAGTGCTTCTGGCAGGTATGAGTTCATATCTCATTGTGGTTTTCATTTGCATCTCTCTGATGGTTAGAGATGTTGAGCATCCCTTCATATGTGTCTGGGCCCTCTGTATGTCCTCCTTAGAGAAGTGTCTATTCAGGTCCTTTGCCCATTTTTTAATAGGGTTGTTTGTCTTCCTGTTATTGCATTGTGTAAACTCTTTATATATTTTGGAAATTAAACCCTTGTCAGATGTATCATTGGCAAAAATGTTCTCCTGTATTGTGGGTTCCATTTTCATTTTGATGATGATCGCTTTAGCTGTGCAGAAGCTTTTTAATTTGATGTTGTCCCATTTGTTTATTTTTTCTTTTGTTTCCTTTGTGCTAGGAGATATATCTGCAAAAAATATTGCCATGTGGGATGCCTGAGATTTAAGCCTGTTTTCTTCTAGGATTTAAATGGTTTCATGACTTATATTTAAGTCTTTTTTTCCATTTTGTGTTTATTGTGGTGTATGGTATAAGTTGGTGGTCTAGTTTCATTTTTCGCATGTACTTGTCAAATTTTCCCAACACTACTTTTTGAAGGGACTGTTTTCACTCCATTGTAAAACTCTTGCCGCCTTTGTCAAATATTAATTGACAGTAAAGGCATGGGTTGATTTCTGGGCTGTTTATTCTGTTGCATCGATATAACCAGAGTAGCGTTTTAGAAAGAGAAATCTGTGGGCCCCTCTCTTTGTCCAGTTATTGTAAAATAGATTGGTGTAGGAAGAAATCAAAGGCAATTGGACCACTATAAAAGGCTATTGCCTTCTATAATCTAAGGGGAAGGAATGGATTTGGGCAGATAACAGGAGGTGATCTAAAGGGGACCTCATTATATAATGGCTGTGGCATACAAGGAAGGCGTCAAGAATTTTTCTCAGGTTTCTGGCTTAGAATATTCATTAGAAGTTGACTTTATTTACTGGTATAAGGACTACAGAGGGAAATAGATTGCAGCAATGAGAGGAAGATGAGGTATTTGGTCATGGATATGTTGAATCTAATATGAATATATTCTTTTTTTTTTTTTTCATTTTAAATCCAGTTTCTTCCTATGTTAAATGGGAGTGGATAGGTGTTATTTGGTTTGCTATTGTTTTTCCATTTAAGCAGTTTTTATTGAGCTTACTTCTGGATTGCATGTGTTATGTTGTTCCAATTTACATGGTATGACAACCTGTGGATTTATCTTTTTGGCCGAAATAAAACTGTTCAGGGGAAATATATAACAATGGAAAGATTAAATAATTAAATAACCACTGAAATTAAATAATTCAAAATTCATAAGGAAATGAGAGCTATGAATAAATGTCTAGGAATGTCCGTGTACCTTTAAGTAAAGATGATATCTCATATTTATGAGATGATATCTCATATATAGGTAGAAGAACCTGGTATGAATTAAATATAGTTAATTTAATTTAAGATAATTATTTTAGATAATTTTCTCTAATTCTAATCGATTATGCATTTATTAAGTCATTTTTGTTTTATGTCTCTTTCTAGTTGATCCTGATTTTCTAAAGTCATTTTTATTAATCCATGAATCTTGTAAAGCATATGGTGCTACCCCAAGCCGATACATGACCTTTTTACATGTGTATTCTGCCATTAGTAGCAGCAAGAAAAAGGAATTATTAAAAAGACAGAGTCATTTGCAGGTATAATATTGGTAATCTTGAATTATTTTATGTATATACAGAACAACAATCCAGGTTGTCCATGGTATATATTTAATATAATAAATATTGTATTGTATTAAGTACCTCAAAACAAACTCACTTATGTATCTGTATTGCCCACTAAATTGCAGTAATGGTTTTGTGTTTATTTTTATTCAATAATTATTATTCCTCTTAACTGCATGATATTTTTGTTCTTTTATAGCTTAGAAATTCAGAAATACCTGTTACTAATTAAAACATAGTATCCAAGATTATGTTTTATAATAAACATTAAAAGTAAAATTATATTTTATAAAAATATTCTGTCCTGGCTGGTGTAGCTTAGTGGATTGAGCGCGAGCTGGGAACCAAAGGGTCCTGGTTCGATTCCCAGTCAGGGCACATGCCTGGGTTGCAGGCCGGGTCCCCAGTGAGGGCCATGTGAGAGGCAACTGTATATTGCTGTTTCTCTCCCTCTCTGTCTCCCTCCCTTCCCCTCTCTCTAAAATAAATAAATAAAATCTTTAAAAAAATATTCTATGTATGCAATTTAATTGCATATAATTAATATAATTAATCTGTTAATACAATATAAACATTTTTCTTTCTGTATTTCTGTAATGGAAGCTTTAACTTAAATGTGGCATTAAATGCCAGCCTCAGAATTTGCCAGAGAGCACTGCCTCTCCAAAGTTTTAGCTTGTTTGTTAATGTTATAGAACTAGGATTTATCTTAATTGACAGTTATCTTTATCCTTCTTTCTAGTGATTCACTTTTATTTATATTAAGCCACTAACTACATGCTTTGGGAGGGTTAATTTCCTGATTTAGTTTTGTATGATGCTGTGGTAAATCACTTAAACTTGCTGAGTTGCAGCTTATTTGGGTCAGAGGTGGCTGTATTGTGTGTATTAGATAAATTATACATTTACAGAACCACCATGATGCCTGTCCTCTATGTTGGAGCCTCAGGAAATATTGGTTACGTTTCTTTTTTTTTCTATTTTTATCTCCTTGAAGTCTTCTGACAAACAGCCACCTCAATATACAAAAGAGGGAATATTTTCACGTCCATTCCTTGGGTTCTTCATGGGCAGTAGGACGGGGTACTGTAATTGCCAGGCCAGAGTCAAATGACCACCCAAAGAATTGGTAAGCTGTTTAGAATGAGAGCCCCCAGAACCATATGGGAGGCAGTGTCTTATAAAAAATACAGATGCTGGACAGACAAATCCAAATGTTACCCAGTATAAGAATTCTTTTACCCTGTCTGTGAGACTTAAAAATGGAAAAGACTTACTGAGTTTTTAATATATTTTTTGCTTTCTATTTCTTTCCCATTTAATGCAGTAGATAAAAACCCAGTGTTTAATCTATCAAATAAGTGTTAATCTGTTCAGCTTTGGGTTTTTTTGTTTTTGTTTTTTAAATTTCATTTATTTTTAGAGACAGGGGAAGGGAGGGAGAAAGAGAGGGAGAGAAATATTGTTGTGTGAGGTAAACATTGGTCAGTTGCCTTTCACACATGCTGCAGCTGGGGACCTGGCCCGCAGCCCAGGCACGCACCCTCACCAGGACTCAAACCAGTTACCCTTTGCTTTGCGGGATGATGCTCAACCAACTGACCCATGCCGGTCAGGACTCAGCTTTTTTGTGATGTTTTAATATATGTTTTTCTTTTGAGCCTCTGGAGTGTTTTACTACATCTTAGGGGTATACAAATGAGTAAATCAGTATAATTAGCAATAAGAAAAAAACCTAAGTTTTTATGTCAATATTTTATATGTGCGTGTTTACATTTTTGCTTGATTCTTATAAACTTTATTTATTTATTTACTGCATGAGTATAAAATTTCTGTCTAAAAATGTTGCCAATATTTTATTTATGTAGGCTGGTGTGTCTAAACTAAATGAAGCTAAAGCGCTTGTGGATGAACTGAACAGAAAAGCTGGTGAACAAAGTGTATTACTTAAAACTAAGCAAGATGAAGCAGATGCTGCTCTTCAGGAGATCACAGTATCGATGCAGGTAATGTCTAGAGTGAACACAAAAACACAAACAAAAGGGAGACCATTTATACTGCATTGTTAATCAGTGTGAGAAATAGCAGTTTTAATTATGTGATTTAAAAAATACTGCTTATCTCCGGTAAGTCAGACTGATAGTATTGTGTACTTGAGCTTTTGTGGGAGTGCATGGTATTTTCCCATAATTTTTTAAATTGAATTTACTGGGGTTACATTGGTTAATAAAATTATCTAGGGTTAAGGTGTACAGTTCTGTAACACATCATCTATTTATTGTATTGTGAGTTCACCACCCCAAGTCATGTCTCTATCGCCAGTCATCCTCCCTTTACATTCTCCTGCCTCCCCCTCCCCATCCCCTCTGGTAACCATCATGCTGTTGTCTGTGAGGTGTTTGCTTTTTTTCTTTAAATCTTAACTGTATTCTCCTCAATTCACCATATAATAGTTTATCTAAACCCTGTATATAGATTTGTCTATAAATGATCTTATATTCTGCTAGTTAAGTTGATTTTTTCCTTTTTTTTAAAGATTTTATTTATTTATTTTTAGAGAGAGGAGAAGGGAAGGAGAAAGAGAGCGATACATCAATGTGTGGTTGCCTCTTACACGTCCCCAACTGGGGACCTGGCCCGCAACCCAGGCACGTACCCTGACTGGGAATAAAACCTGCAACCCTTTGCTTTGCAGGTTGGCACTCAGTCCACTGAGCTGTACTAGCCAAGGCTGATTTTGTTTCTTTTACTTTTCTTAAAATTATCTTCTTAAGGCTACCAGGGTTTTCCTTGCCTTTATTTTCTCAATATTTACAAAATGTCTTTATTTATTCTATTTCTATTTTCATGATCTTTTTAATATTTTGATTATATCTGCTTTTTTTCTTGCCTTTCTTTTGTTAAGTCCTTTAAAGGATTTCTCTGAGGTCTTTTTTTGTCTGGGCGTTCTTTTACGTCTTCACACCCTCCCAGGGTACTCTTGCACACCACCTTACCTTTTACTGCCCCTCACCAGATCTGTCTTTTTTGTCTTTTAGGCTTAATCCTTCCTCTGAGCTTCAGACTCAGATGTCTAATGACCTGTTAGTTATGTCTTCTTGGAAGTCCATGAACATTACAATTTGAAAAAGATTCAAAACTGAACTCATAATTTTCTCTCCTATATTCCTTTCCTTGGGTTATGGAACCACAATATACCTAATTATTCAAGGCAGAAGTTATAAAACATATTCAACTTCTTTTTCCTCAGTTCTTTCATCGAATGAATCATTAAATTTTGTTTGTTTTACTTCCTTGATTATGTCTTAAATATATTTGTGTCCCTCAATGTTAGTGACCATTAAACTCACTTCCAGCCTAATGCCTCCTTCATTTAAATTAACTAAAATATTTACAAGACTAATGTAAAGCATGTATTTACAAGATTTCAAAAAGCATCTATCTGAATAAAAGTGGCACAAATGTTCTTAAAGGTGATGAGTTAGAAGATTTATGATTTGAAGACTTATAAAGCTGCAGTAATCAAGGCACTAGTGGTATAGTGATAGGCATATAGGTTATTGGGACACCGTGGGGTCCAGCAATAGACTTACACGTACATGGTCAATGATTTCATACAAAGATATCCATTACATGGGGAAAGGACAGCTTTTGAAAAAAAAATGGTGCTGGAATATTTGTATATCCATGTGGAGAGAGAAACACCCAGATTTTCACCTTAAAACTTAAATGAAAATTAACTTGATATGGATCCTATGTCTACATGTACAGCATAAAATTATAAAACTTTGGAAGAAAATATAGGAGAAAATCTTCATGATGTTGGGTGAGGCAAATATTTCTCAAATGTAATACCAAAATAGAAGAAAAAAATGAAACATTGGATTACATCAGAATTAAAAACTTCATGCTCATTGACATAAATTCCAAAGAAAATTAAAAGGAAAATTGCAGACTGGGAAAAAATTATTTATAAAATATGTATCTGATAAATGATGTGTATTCAACAATATAAAAGTATGTTAACTTGATAAAGCAAACAATCCAATTTAAAAAATGGGCTGCCCGGCTGGTGTAGCTCAGTGGATTGAGTGCGGGTTGGGAACCAGAGGGTCCCGGTTCGATTCCCAGTCGGGGCACATGCCTGGGTTGCAGGCCAGGTCCCCATGAGGGCCATGTGAGAGGCAACCATACATTGCTCTTTCTTCCTCCCTTCTCCTCTCTCTGGAAATAAATAAATAAAATCTTTAAAAAAATAAAAAAATGGGCAAAAGATTTGAACATATTTATGAAGGAAGACATGTGAAGGGTCAGTAAACACATGAAAAGATGCTCAGCGTCATTAGTCACCAAAAAATGTAATCCCTTGTTTTCAGCATTAGGCCTGTCCTAGTCCTTAAGTGTGCCTGGTAATCCTAAACCCAGAAATTCTTTGACTTAATTTCTCTGAAAAGTAACCTTTCATCCAGTTTTCTGCTAGTCGGGAAGGGGAGTGGTATGACTGCATGAATTGCATATTTTCAAAATTTTTAAAATATATTTGGTGAGACTTGAAAAGCATCAGATATTCTATAATTTTCATCAGCCACCTATAGCATTCTCTCATAGTCTCCTGACTTGTTTCATTATGAACGGATGCCTCTCTGCCTGGTCACAGCTGCCATTCTAGGATCATTCTTTGTTACCACTTGGTTTACTCCTTTGTTTCTGCGAAGTCTGTTTCCTAAGAGCTCCTTGAGAAAGGATACATGAGCATGGACTTGGAGATTGCACATATATGAACATTCTGTTCTGTCCTTGGTCGGTTGGTTGGGTGCTGGGAATAGTATTCTAGGTTAGGGTACATTTTCTTCCAGACATTGCCGCTATTGCTATTGTCACACTTTTTCTATCTCCCACTTCTCTTATTGAAACACTCATAGTTATTTAATTCCTAATCTTTTTGAAGTGAACTGTTTTTTTTCCTCTTTTGAAATTTTTTAGATCTTCGTTTTCCATGCTCTGAAAGTTAGGACATTTACATTGTTTTAGGGTTATTTTCATTCACTATGCCAAACACTGTGTGGGTTCTTTCCATCTGAAAGCTTAACTTTTTTCAGTTTGGATAATTTCCTTAGATTATTTGCTTGATAATTCCTTTTCCTCTCTTTCTTTGTCCTTGTTGTTTAGAGTATTTATTATTTTGTCTTTGAGCTTACTCATCTGATTCTCTAATTTTCTTGTTTTCTAACCTGTTTTCTTTTTTATATTTGTGGTCTACTGTCTTTAAAATGTCCTCAACTTTGTTTTGTAATTCTCCTACTTTTTTTTTAATATTTTATTTATTTATTTTTAGAGAGAGGGGAAGGGAGGGAGAAAGAGAGGGAGAGAAACAGCAATGTATGGTTGCCTCTCACATGGCCCTCACTGGGGACCTGGCCCGCAACCCAGGCATGTGCCCTGACTGGGAATCGAACCTGGACCCTTTGGTTCCCAACCCGCACTCAATCCACTGAGATACACCAGACAGGGCTCTCCTACTTTTTTTTTAATACTCACCAGAGGACACGCTTATTGATTTTAGAGAGGGAGAGAAAGCGAGAGATAGGGGGAGAGAGAGCAAGAAAGAGAAGAAAGAAAAACACCTGTTGGTTGCCTCCTGTATGCGCCCCAACAAGAGATCGAACCCACAAACTAGGTAGATCCCCTGACCGGGAATCAAACTAGCAGCCTTTAGTTGCTCAGGATGATGCTCCAACCAACCAAGTCACCTGGCCAGGACTTCCTACTGAGTTTTTCATTTTTGTTATATTATTTCTCAGGAGGGTTATTTAAACCTCTAAATGTTTCCTTTTGGCAGGGTTCTTTTTATTTATTTATTTTTGTTTGTTTTGTTTCAGTGTTGCAATATCTGTACTTAACTTTTGGAGGGTATTTTATGAAATTTCCCCTTTTCTCGAATATATTTTACTTTTTGCATTCTTCTCACTATTCGTACAAGTGACTTTCTTTTTGTCTGGTCATCTTCATTGGAAATCTGAATAAGAGAAGGGGACTTATGTATTGTGAGCTTCACAAAATGGCTATCTGTAAAAGCCCTTTGAATTACTTAACGAGAAGATTTACTTAATGAAAAGTAAGATTTCACCTGGTATGCCAAAATAAATTCATTGGCATATGGGAAATTTTCAAAGGCAATATTTCCACATGATTGATGGTTATGAAACACATGCAGTGTTTCAAGATAATATTATTGAGTTTCTGACCTGGTAATATATCAGAAAATCAAATGTAATTTTCATACTGTAAAACTTAAGCATAATTTTTTTCTTAAGGCAATTTGGAACCAAATTAATATAAATATTTATTTAAAACAGCAAGCCAGTTTGAGTGTTAAAAATATCAAGTACTTCTTATGTTTAAAGAGTAATTTGAAATATCAAAAAAGGTGAAGGCTAAATAAAAGATAATATAGTTAATAACTATATTTATAAAGGAAAATATTCAATACTATGTGTGCCTGTGTTCTCTCAGATTAGTGAACATTAGTAATATACATTGCTTTAATACTCTTTTCTCTGGGGTATTCTAAGAAGAGGTTTTTCTAACACTGTAGCTGGTTGTATTGCCTGACAGAAGAATAAGTATGCATCTCCTAAATTAATTAATTTTGCTTAATTGTGAATAGCAGACATTTGTTTGTTATTTTGTTAAAATTTTTTTTTTTGGTCTGGAGAGACAGCTTGAATATCAAACTGCAATTTCTAAAGCTTGTGACGTAAGGAAAATATAAATTAAATGCAAAAAGAACTCACAATAAGAATAACTTCCAATTGGAAGAGAAAGTTAATAAAAGAAGGAACGCGGCCTGGCTGGTGTAGCTCAGTGGATTGAGTGCGGGGTGGGAACCAGAGGGTCCTGGTTCGATTCCCAGTCAGGGCACATGCCTGGGTTGTGGGCTGGGTCCCCGTGAGGGCCATGTGGGGAGCAACCATACATTGCTGTTTCTCTCCCTCTCTGTCTTCCTCCCTTTCCCTCTCTCTAAAAATAAATAAATAAAATCTTTAAAAAAAAAAAAAAAGAAGGAACGCATCAGCTGGGACTTTAAGGAAGAATTTGGTTTGTGCAGGTGGAGAAAATGTTTTCCCTATTTACGAATGGTAGCAGAGATACAAAGGTAGAGGTGCTTGTGTAATGTAAAAATTCGATTGAGCTGATGATGTGTAAGGTGCCTGGAGAGTGGGATATATGAGGAAAATTTGGTTGGCTCAGTGATTGTCAATTTGGCTATAAATTGGAACCACTTGGGAAGTCTTTAAAACTATCGGTGCTCTAGCTGCATCTACATTCTAAGTATATCAACATATTTGGCAATAGGATAACAGGTGTTAATTTTTAAGCTCCCTAAATGATTATAATATGGTTGAGAACTGGTGTTGTAAGGAGTTTTGACAGGTTTCTTGATGGATTACCCCTTTGGTTTTTCTGTTAGTATAATAAATAAACCAAATCCAAACCTTCACAATATTCAGGCATTTTTATATATGTAAGATCCTTGACTTTACATGAGCAAAGAATTAATATGTTATTAGTATGTGATTTAGTGTTCTTTGAATTTTTACTTATTTTGTTCATATATTTGCCACAATATTGTTGTCATGATTTCAATTAATTATTCTCTAAAATAAATAAACACAAGTTTCTAATATACTGTATTCGCTAAGAATCATTAGTCTCTACTATTAGAATTACAGAAGACTTCATTTTTAGTTTCTTCATTTATGAAATGAGCGTAATAATACTAACCTCTAGGTTATTTGTAGGTAGTGTTAAATGTGTATTATGATCATTTTTTAGTTTATGCATTTCTGACTCATTTGGTTTTTATACATATGATAAGAGTTTAGTGCTTTGCTGTTTAAAAAAATTAAAACAAAGCATAGGAACTTTCTGACAGTAAATACAGAGTAAATTGTATCACTGGTTTCCCAGAGACTTTAGAAATTGACATGTCAACATTAATTAAAAAAGCATTTAATAGAAAATGTCATTTCAAAATAACTCATATTTTTAGTATGCTTTTAAGTATCGAATGCATTAAAATTTATTGGAATGCCATTTAAATATTTTTTTGTAGGATGCTAGTGAGCAAAAGACAGAACTTGAAAGACTGAAGCTCAGGATAGCAGATGAAGTTGTTAAAATTGAAGAAAGGAAAAACAAAATTGATGATGAATTAAAAGAAGTACAGGTAAGTTAAAAAACAGAAACGTTGTAAGAGCCATTTACATTTTTGACTACCAGTTATGTAAGGGATTTTAAACATTACTTGTTCAACTTATTTTCTAATAGTATTAGCAATGTGGCTGTAACTAGAGTATTATTTGTAAAAGAGAAGCATGAAGGAAAGCCTCCTGGGGGAGGTAACCAAATTAACTGATCGGAGTTAAAAATAATCTGTTTTCTGTGAATCATGTTCTTTTGAATGTAGAGGGAAAAAAATGTGTTGTGGGTAAATTAAGACCAACTCTTAAGCTCTTTTTCCTGAGACTTGACTAAATTAACTAGTCCTAGAATATAAAGAGCCTTGAATGTGGCAATTTGTCTCAAAACAAAGTAGATTTTCCAGATTAGATGTTGCAATTATTGATGGCAAGGACTCTGACGTTCTCAACTTGAACATTTTGTACTTTATATGTTTTAAAGCATTTTGATGTTAGAAGAGAAAGCATATTAGTAACTAGAGGCATCTTTATTAAAATGACAAATATTCAATAATTTGTAACGAGGTAACAATTTTTATGTGTATCTTTTGAAAGTAAAAACACCTTTTTTGGCCAGTTTGTTAATTTATTTATTTTCTTTCTTGTTTATTCTACTGCAGTTGTCCCCAATTTTCCCCCTTTGCCCTCCCTCCACCCAGCCCACCCCTCTCTCCCACAGTCCATCCCCACACAGTGGTTTTTCCACGGGTCATTCATACATGTTCTTTGACTAGTCCCTTCCCCTTCTTTCTGCAGTTTCCCCCTCTCCCCTTACCTATGGCAGCTGTCAGTCTGTCCTATGTTCCCATGTCTCTGGTTCTGTTTTGTCTTTTAGCCACTGGTGAATGAGGCGAAACTGGCAGTTGGAAACATTAAGCCAGAATCCCTTTCAGAAATTCGCTCACTGCGTATGCCACCTGATGTAATCAGAGACATTCTCGAAGGAGTTTTAAGGTTGATGGGTATCTTTGATACATCTTGGGTGAGCATGAAAAGGTAAGGTTTTGTATTTGTGCAAAATGTTATTTTCAATGAATTACATATTCCTTTATATTAATATTTAAAAATATTTGTTAGGTTGTTTCTCAGACTGAACTTCATCTAATTGCCTGGTTGTACACTTTGTCCTGATATTTCAAGATTTTCTATGTAAAATATATTGATATCTATATTTTCCTTCCTCCATAAGTTGTTTTTAAAAGTGTCAAAAGAGGAGAAAAGGAAAGCCTTATTAAAGTCTTTAAGAATTTCTCAATGAATATGATAATTTTTTGGAATATTTGGTCCTTATACAGTCGAGCATTGTGTTTACTGTAATTTACTGATGAAGTAAATATAGTCACTAGTCTTGGTGTCTTGCACTCTTGGCAGAGGCGAGAGGTGAGAGCCCCATTAATAATTCAAGAGAAATGTATAGTATGAAAGACTGAGTAGTCGCTAAATGTGAAACAGTGCAGCTTCAGGTTTTATACGACAGCAATGTTATTATGGTATTCAATTCCATTTTAAGTATTAGGTTGATAGTAAACTCCTTTTCTGTCTGGAGATGGGAGAGGAGATTTAGGTTCCGAGAACACTCTAAATCCTGATCTTAGAAAGCAGGAAAACTTTCTTGCGCATCCTAGAACCTCCGAGTACCCAGTCATTCACAGAGAGGGACGTGGGTGGAATAGCAGAGCTGTAATCCCTGTGCGTCAGTGCACCAGGTTATTCACAGAGTGTCGGGAAGACTGCTGTGTGTCTTTTTGGAGCTCTTCCTTGTTGTTTCTTAAAAAAACCTGGATAGTCCATTTGAAGCTCACACGCTTCAGTCCCCTACTTTTTGTTAGCTAATAAATTAAAACTATTGCATACACCATTTTGTTAAATTGATATTTAAGAAATAGCAAATTTTATTTAACCTCATGCAAATGTCCTTTAATTTTAGTTTTCTGGCAAAAAGAGGTGTGAGAGAAGACATAGCAACTTTCGATGCACGAAACATTCCAAAGGAAATAAGAGAGAGTGTTGAAGAACTTCTTTTTAAAAATAAAGGATCTTTTGATCCAAAGGTAATTTTTAAGAGTTCTACCATAAATTCTCTTTTATAGCATATAATATTCTTCTTATTAAAAAGTGATGTTATTATCAATTGCTTAGATTGTCTAATAACTAAAGATAAAAATAAGCTGTATGTATTATATTTAGGAAGCAGTAACCAGAGAGATTAGGTAAACTAGACTCCAGGTTGGAGGTGGGGGGTGGTGCATATCTCATGCTCTGCTGTCTGCGTAAGTTCCCAGTCTGTCACGCCTTAGCTCCCGCGTGCTCGGCATGCTTTTCTTCCTTCCTGCGTGCTTGTTATGTGATAACAGATAACTGTGTTAGGGCACTTGTATCTAATTTCAACGAATAGTTTAAATGGTTCTGGTATTTTTTGTTAGATCTCTTATTCAAAATGTTATGTACATCTTCTTTGACACTAATAGCCATGGTTTGAAAATTGCTTTTATGTAATAAAGATGTATCCCATGTAGAGAAGAGAAAGAATTGATGCTTGGACATTGTTGTGAACAGACACATAGAGTAGTTAGTATGTCAATAAAACATCATTATATTAAAGATTGCATGGGGTTCAAAAATGTTTGAAGCAAAAGTAAGGAGTACCTTAATAAAAATAACAATTCACTGTGTTTTAATTGACCTATATGCCCAAACCTTCATTTTGGGGGATAATTTTTGAAACAAATACTTAAGTAAAATATACTGGAGTTAACTTGGCTTTTACTTTAAATTAAGATGCTGGATAACTTCTGATTGGTTTTTCAGAATGCGAAGCGAGCCAGCACTGCCGCTGCCCCTCTGGCCGCCTGGGTTAAAGCAAACGTGCAGTATTCCCACGTCTTGGAGCGAATTCAGCCTTTGGAAACCGAACAGGCTGGATTAGAAACGTGAGTGACATGTAAAATAGAAACAATTCTAACCTTGATTTACTACCAACAATTTGATGACTTGGTTATATTGTTAGGATTTATTTAGGATTTATTTCGGATTTCTTGTCTATATCTAAAAAGGAAGCTGGCAACACTAAAACGTATAAACTGAGTCAGTTAATTGTAAATTAGATGTTAAAAAGACCAAGAAAAACCAATTAGAAGGAGATGGAAAGCAGAACCAATCACTTTCTTTTTCGTACCACTTTTATGTTGTTGGAAGGATAAGTCAGTATAAATTTTTTTTAGAAAGAGCTGAAGTTTGTTAAAAGGATAATATTAAAGTACAAAATAGTGGGTTTTAGAAATTTAGGGTTTTTATATGTGCTTTTGCCTTCTAAGTTCCAGCAAATGTTTAGTATGTATTTTCTAAAACATTGGGCAAGTAGGGGTAAAATCAAACCATTTATTTTTGTGTCTTAAAAATCTCAATTTGCTGGGGGCTGGGGGGAGGGAAGGGGAGAGGATGCAAATAACTGTAATTGAACAACAATAAAGTAATTAAAAAAAAATCTCAATTTGCTACAGTTACTAGCTCAGCATAGAATTTTCTCATTTGCTCTCTGAAGACTAAGAGGTATGTTATGTTCTTGATTGTTCAGTGTTTGACAATATCTGTTCTTTTTCTTTTTTTTGAGGACATATGCTTTAATTTTTCTTGGATAAATACTTAGGAGTAAAATAAGTTCATGCTTAACTTTAAAGAAAAAACTATTTGCCATTTTCATTGTCATCGTCAGTGTAGGTTGCAGTTCCTTCACATTACACAGTCTTTTTTTTTAAATTACTTTATTGTTCAATTATCTATTCTTACTGTAGACAAGGAGATTTTTAGCCCCTAAACTTCATAATTTGTTATGTTAAATCATGTTAAATTTTGACTATATTTTTGACTACATAAATATTTTTCACAGCTGAGACATAAGTTTTATGAGTATATTTCCTTTTTGTATACTTCCTTGTTTTTTGTAATATTAAAAATTACTTCATTTTTTTCAAATGATAATTTTTTTCTGTTTACATATCACATATTTTTTTGTGGTCTTCCTGTCAGACCCTAAAACATATTCAACGTCTCTGTGTTCTGTTTGAGTTTTCTTAGCATCACCGTCCTAGAGCCTTTTGTCCTTCTGTTTCATCGTCGGTTAGTTCTTGTGCATTCTCACCATTTTTATGGAATTATCTTTGTTATCTCATTGAATTCTTTTATTATGGGCACCTGCCTTTCTCTTTCTTAGTTTAGTCCTTCATTTTCAAGAGTGCCTCCTCCACATTAGCTTCCTAAAAAAGTGTAAACAGAATGAAAAATATTTGGAGATCTTTCAATGTCTAAAATTGTCTATGTTTGGGCCGGGTTTAGAACTCTAGGCTAGAAATCGTTTGATCTTAAAATTTTGAAGGCTTTTTCTATTACAGTGGTTCTCAAAGTATGGTTCCTGAACCAGCAGCCTCAGTGTCATCTGGGAACTTGCTGAAAATACACATTTTTGAGCTGCAGTCATACTTACTGAATCAGGTGCACTAGGGGTGGCGGGGCAGGTGAGGCCTTGTGGTCAGTTTTGACAATCCCGTCAGGAGACTGTGCAGTGCACAAATGCCTAGCAGTGTGCAGCAGTATGCCCTGGCCATTTGGTAGCGACCTCTCAATGTTTGTGAGTATTTTGGGGGGAAGAGGTCAGTCATTTCTCTAGAAGAATCCTCATAGCTTCTGCTTGCCATGTGGGCAGCGATGGATGGGGGTGGGTGAGGGGGATAGGCTTGAATTCCAGGATTGTGCTAAGGAGATAGGCCACTCTCAGTGGGGGAGGCAATCTAAGGTCAAACTCTTTATAGTGTCAACTCTTAAACAATCCTCTGTATTTGGCTGTCATTATCTTCAGAGGTGCCCGTTGTCTACATTTCCTGAGCATTTTAGAATTCTTTAAGCTTCCCTTCCTGCAGTCATTCACCTTTTAGCTTTTTGCATTCTGGTGTGTTAGTTATCACCTTTCAAAATTTTATTCAATTACTCCTTTGTAATACTTTTCTCCTTTATTATCTTTCTTCTTTTTTATTCCCTTGGTTTCATTTGGTAGAGTTTTTAGAAGGGATAATCGATAAATCTACCTATGTTTACCATTTTTATCCAGAAATCTATACACTAGAGTGTTTTTAAATATAGACTCCTGCAAATGGTATGGTTAAGTCAGAATATACTTGTAATTTTAGCATTGCTTTCCAATTCAAATTGTAAGTTATTGTGACTCCTGAATTATTGAGTTTTATTGTCATTTAATTACTGCAAGATTACATTTTAAGGTGCTAATGCTGCATTTTGTTGATAATCTAAAATGCAGTGACTTTTTAAAAATTGAATTATATTTTAGAAATTTGAAGAAAACTGAAGACAGAAAAAGGAAACTAGAAGAGCTTCTTAATTCTGTTGGTCAAAGAGTATCAGAACTCAAAGAGAAGTAAGTTAAGTTTTATAATGTATTTTGGATGTTTTAAAAACAAAACTACATTGTAATTTTGGAAATCTGTTATAAGTACTATTTTTACTTCTTTTTGTTATTTATCACTAACATTGGGAAAGGTATAAAATAATATAAAAGGTACTTCTTTTGTAAAAGAAGTTTTTATAAGAACAAAAGTATTTTAAGTCTGCGTTGGAATAGTTATCACTATATAAATACAAGTACATATATTTATTTATTCCTAAGCATTGGAAAATTGAGCAAAATAAATAAAATGTAATGAGTTAATGCTGAGAGTGTTTACATTGGTATTCCTGTTTCTTTATTGTTCTACTTTACTATTTTAGACTCCTTTATTTGAGATGATGCTGTTATATAGTCTTCCATGAGGGTGTAGGGTGTATAATCACATTAAAAATCCATTCGTTTAGCTTGGTCCTTTTTGGTGTTGAAAAATATTCCCTGTATAAATATTATACTCAAACTTAAGGACTATTTATGAATATTATTAATCTTAAAACCTTTCATGTACCTCTGGGTTCCTGTGATTGCTATTTAGTGTAGGATAGAAAGTATTAGGATGGGAATTATTATAAATGTGGGAATATTTTTCTTTAAACAATGTAAAGATTGGAAAATGGAGCATACTGTAGTCCCCCCATACGGGTAATATGTTTTAAGACTCCCGTTGATGCCTGAAACTGTGGATAGTGCTGAAGCCTATTTATACTATATTTGGTTCTTATACATTCATGGCTATGATAAAATTTATGAATAAATTACAGTAAGTATGAAAAATAGCGAACAATAAAATAACACAATTATAATGTACCATAGTAGAAGTTATGTGAATGGGGTCACTAGTGTCCGGGGACCCGTTGGTGAAGTCTTCATATATACACATTTCAATCGGAACATGTTTTCTGTCTGTGTCTTCTGCCCACAAATTTAATGCCTTTTCCATCTTAACTAAGCACTTACCATGCAATGTAGCCATAAATTTTGTAGTTTAAGATACAACAGCAAAACTAACATGAATTTCTTTTTTCTTTTTCACAATTTCCTGGATAGAAGGTTTTATTCTTACCATAGATCTTAGGAACCTCAGCATATGACTTCTTTTTTTCCTTTTTTTAAGATTTTATTTATTTATTTTTTAGAGAGAGGAGAAGGGAGGGAGAAAGAGAGGGAGAAAGCAATCTGTGATTGCCTCTCACATGGCCCTCACTGGGGATTTGGCCCGCAACCCAGGCATGTGCCCCGACTGGGAATCGAACCGGGACCCTTTGGTTCCCAGCCCGCGCTCAATCCACTGAGCTACACCAGCCGGGCTTTCTTTTCTAAGTAGAGAAATTTCACATTTTCACTTAAATGAACTTTACAGCTTTTCTTTGGCATATCCGAACTACCAGCGCCACTACTTGAGCTTTGGGGCCCTCATTAAGGAGAATGTTGTTACTTGAACAGAGCACTGTGGTACTGCGACAGTCTGTGTCTGGTAACCCAGATGGGCACGCAGTGACGCGCGGCAGGTAGTGCGCCCCGCAGGGCCGAGACCCTAGAGGAAGGGATGACTCACCTCCCGGGTGTGCAGAGCTGGATGGTATGAGATATCACCACACTGCTCAGAATGGCTCACTTTAAGAATTTATGAATTATTTGTTTTTTGAAATTTTCTATTATTATTTTTGGACTATGGTTGACTATAGGTAACTGAACTGTAGAAAGCAGAACCACAGGGGTGACTGCTGTATGCAGTTAAATATAGTATTTGTTATTGTTTGCTTTCGGTTTTATGAAACTAAAATTTTTTCTGTAAACACTTTTTTTTCAGGTGCTTTTGAAGTTGTGTGTTACATATCCATTTTTTCTTAAGGAAGAAACAGAAATTATTGTACCAAGAAAGAACTTCATCAGATGAAAAACTTAATTTTTTCTCTATTTACTTGGGAAATAATTATCTATATTTATATATTTATTTCTCAAAAAATAAACCAAAAAGAAAATCTTAGTCTCATAAATTTAGTGTTTTCAATATTCTTGAATATTTTTTATGTTAGAGATATAGAGAAAAATCACATCATTTTCTTCCAGTTATAATGAAATAATTATTAAAAATAGTGTATTCTTTTTAAAGTATCATGTGCTCAGAATCAGTACTTAATATTCAGCTCATTGTCCAGTATTTATTGAGTAGTTAGCATATGATAGCAATGTTTTGATTTGTACATGTGTCATGTATTGTATTAGGTGCTTTATGTATTTATTATTTTAGTACTTAAAACAATAATGAAAGCCAGATAGTCTTCCATTTACATATTAGAAAGTTGAAGGTTACGAAGGCTATTTTTGCCTAAGTTGAGCAGCTAGTAAATTACTAAGGTAGCATTACATTCTAGAATTGTCTAACTCTGTAAAGTTTCTGTTTTTAATCATTACAAAAAACTACTGATAGTTTGTAAAGATTATTATGAAAACCTTCAGAATTAACTTTGAATTTTAAGTAAAGCAGAATGGCATTTTCCATTTTAGAGCCATTATCAAGAATGAATGAATTCTGGTTAATATGAAATTACTTATCATGATTCTTAATTAAGATTTAATTGACTCTAGGGTGTGAGGGCCAGTCTTATTTTCCTGTATGTTTACGAAGATGAGGGATTTTTCAGGAACATCTATAAAGGACACATGGACAAAATGAGAAGGGGTTAGGATCAAGGGTGGGAAGTAGGGATGGCTGATGTGGCGGGGAGTGGGGAGGTAAAATGGAGACAATTGTACTTGAACAATTAAATAAAAAAATTTTTTTTAAAAGATTTTAATTATTTATTTTTAGAGTGAGGGGAAGGGAGGGAGACAGAGAGGGAGAGAAATAGCAATGTATGGTTGCTCCTCACGTGGCCCTCACTGGGGACCTGGCCTGCAACCCAAGCATGTGCCCTGACTGGGAATTGAACCGGGACCCTTTGGTTCCCAGCCCACACTCAATCCACTGAGCTATACCAGCCAGGGCTAAATAAAAAAAAATTTTAAAAAGATGAGAGAGTTGTAAAAAGTAAGCATGATGAATCAATTTTTAAGTCATGATTTGACCACTTTAAGGATACATTTGCCATTGTTTATACAATTCCTACAGAAATATGCAAGTCAGTTTAATTTGGCAAATATTTATCACAAAACAAAGTGTAGTATGTACAACGTATAGTAATAATTATTGACTTGAACAGAGGTGTCGTTTCTGTTTCCACGTCTAGAGCAATGTGCCCAAAGGACTTTATGAATTGATGTAAATGTTCTATAATCTCCTGTCCACTATGATAGCCATTAATGATAGAATGTGGCTAATGAAAACTTGGAATTTGGATAATATGACTGAGGAATTGAATCTCGAATTTTATTTAATTTTCATTACTTTAAATTTAAGTAGCCACCTGCTGCTAGTGGCTGCCATGTTGAATAGATGACTTCTAGGGTTTTGTGTCTAAGGGAAGAAGGAAAAGAGCACTTCAAGAGGTGATAAAGGGTACTGTAAAGTTCACGCAACTTCATTTTAGACATACCTACACGTGAACTTTTAGATCCTCTGCTAACTATTTGTGCGGCCTCTGTAACAAGCTGTTTGGATATACGTTTCTATATCCTGAGGATTTTGTAAGTGCCTAATTATGTATTTGTTGAAGAGCTAAGTAACCATGTGGAATATTACTAGTATGTTTAATAAAACAATAAACTCATACAGGTGTTTTTTGAGGAAACTAATTTTAAAAGAACTGAACATTTTGGTGAATGCGCATATAGGGATAGAATATATATAATCGACTGGATATTTGAGGTGAATTTAAAAATTTTATTTATATTTTTGTTAGCTAGATATTTAAGGGAATTAAAGTGAGGAGTGAGGTAGGGGTAAGGAAGGGAAAGAAAGTATTCTAGGCAAATGTAGCATCCTGAAGAAGGGCACAGCAGATGAAGGATGGAGCATTTTCTGAGAATAATTACTCAGATGTTTATATGTAGTTTTGTTGCACTGGAATAGAATGAAATATACCTGAAAAGATAAAGTGGATTAATCTTATGACAAGGTCTTCAATGTCATATGGAGACATTTGTACAGTGGATTGATGCCTTGTGAGAATTCTTATATATATATGCCTGTTCTGTGAATGAGATTTTGAACATAAATATTATTAGTATCATCATTAATTAAATTCTCATAGAAGTTTGCTTTATTACCTAAGGATAATAATCTCTGTTTTAAAATTTAATCTAATCTCTGTTAACTTTCTTTGCCTTTAATGTTTTCATAGATTTCAGAGCAGGACTTCAGAGGCAGCCAAGCTTGAAGCTGAATTAAGCAAAGCACAAGAAACAATTAAAGCTGCAGAAGTCTTAATTAATCAGCTTGACCGAGAACACAAGAGATGGAATGCTCAGGTTCGTTTAAAAGAGAAACACCATAAAAAAGGCTTCCTTAAAATACTGGAAGTTTATAATGTATTTGTTAAAAAAATGAAAAGGAGAGCAATATCCATTAACTTTCAGCTGGCTTAGGATAAATGATCTAGGTATAAATGGCTGTTATGTGAAGTAATCTTTTTTTTTTTTAAGATTTTATTTATTTATTTTCAGAGAGAGTAGAAGGGAGGGAGAAAGAGCAATGTATGGTTGCCTCTCACATGGCCCTCATTGGGGACCTGGCCCGCAACCCAGGCATGTGCCCCAACTGGGAATCGAACCGGGACCCTCTGGTTCCCAGCCTGCGCTCAATCCACTGAGCTACACCAGCCGGGCCGACATGAAGTAATCCTTAAGCAGACTATCTTTATATAAATGGGTTTTAGACATGGCAGCCTACTTCCCTTTTTTGCCTATGCTATTGAGAGGAAGGGCAGGGATGAAAAAGTGTCGATGGGAGATGGAAGATTCTTTAGAGATTTTTTTAAACTTCCCTTTACTAGGGATTTCACACTGTTAGCCATTTATTTCTTCTAGAAATACTCTTAAAATGTTGTCTCATGTTTTTGTTTGCTTGCTTCTCTTTAACCAGTTAGATTACCTTCCTCACCATGTTCTCCTCATCTGCTCATCCAGTGTTTGATTGGCCTCAGTATACCCTCCCTCAGCTCCTTCTTTGCAACTATTCTGGAGTTGTTTCATCCAAAGAATATCACCTTTACTATGATGCTGACTAGAGCTATATTTCTAGACTGCTGAGTTTTAAATTCTTATTTCCAACTATACTTTAGATATTTGCACTTAACTGTCTTGGGAACTCAAACATAATATGTCTAAATTAACATATTTTCTTTTTCTCATCCCAAATCCCTTTTATTTCCTAGCTTTCATAGGCATCTTTCTTCTAGGCATCAAATCTAAAAACATGTGGCTGTCTTAGACTTCCTGTTTGCTTGGCATCATCCATTTACAAATGTCTCTCATATGTCTTCTATCCTTAATTCCTTAACGCCAGTTCTTTTTTTCTCCTGAGTTCTCCCAACCTGTCTCACTTCTATCTGACCATTTAATTGGTTTATTCTTCATTTGTCGGTTTAATTATCTTTCTAAGTCCCAGTCCATAACATCAGTCGTGGACTGCCCTGTTTAAACACTTTCGATGTCTCATTGCTACCACAGGGTAAAATAGAAGCTCCTTCACATGGCATGTGAAACCTTTCCCTGTTTCTCCCTCCAGTCCTTCTACCCTTCTCCTTTCGTTACTTCTGAATACTGCTCTTTCTCCTCAAGCTTATGCTTTAGCCACACTATGCTTTTAACTGACAAGCCTCAGTGAGTTATCCCTGTTTTGTGCCTCTGTTCATACTCTCTGTTTCTTTATTATGTTTTACAGTGACATTAATTCATAGTACATGATTAACTATGATTGTGATAATATTTCTGCTTTTATTAAAATCATTAGGAACTTTCAATGACAAAATATGTTCATCTTTACAAATATGTTGGGATTTTACACATTTGTTTAATATCAGCAGGATCGAAGGTTTTGTTGATATTTTTACATTTTGACAATTGTGTTCAAGATGACTTATTACTTTTAACCCATAAATGATTGTTTTTCTATAGTCAAAACTCTAATTATGAAGCTGTCATTTTTTCCATGTTAAAACAGGTCCATACATTTCTCTCTCTCTCTCTGTTTTTCCAGGTTGCAGAGATAACAGAAGAATTAGCTACTCTTCCTAAAAGAGCCCAACTAGCTGCTGCCTTTATTACATATCTTTCCGCTGCTCCCGAGGGTCTGAGAAAAAGCTGTTTGGAAGAATGGACCAAGTCAGCTAGTCTTGAAAGTTTGTATTTAGTTGTTCATGAGTTTGAAATTTCAGTACACTAAAAATACATATTTTGGTTTTTGTCATTTTCCTTTTTTTAAATGGGAAAAAATATCTAAGTTAAAACATACTGTGGCTTCTTTAGATTTGCTGAGTTCTACAAATGCTCTGAGAATTGTTTTGTTATACTGATCTTTTGTTCCTAAAATCACTCTATGAGGCTGAGACCACTGAGTTTTTTTGATATTGCATGAGTACAGTTAGACATTTTATAACTTTAATATTTACTGTAATTCCATATCTTAAGATGAGATGTGGGAATTATAAAATTCCTTGTGAATTTTGTGCTTTTTGCAAATTATTATACTTGTGAAATATCTATTTAATAGATAGAAATATACATTAACCGAGTTTCATTTCTTTGCACTTTTTTGGGTAAGCTTATTTTTCCTTTAGTGTCTAGTGTTAAATAGGGAAGAATGGGTTTAATATTAAAGATGGTTATGAGATGTTTGAGTATATTTGAAAGAGTTGTTTCCCCTTATCAAAGACAAGATTATAGTGAAGTACAATATTATTGATATCTTTAACTTTTCAGAATTTGATCTACGGCGATTTCTTTGTACTGAAAGTGAGCAGTTAATCTGGAAAAGTGAAGGCCTACCATCAGATGACCTTTCCATAGAAAATGCTATTGTTATCTTACAGGTAATTAATCAATTTTAATTTTCTCATTAGAAGTAGTTCTTTTGAATGTTGCTCAGGAAGTACCTCCTTCAAATTCTTAGGCTCTCACAGTGTTCTTCTAAAGTGTGAGAATATTTTGCTAATGAAAATCCATTTATGATTCAGTTGGTGAATCTATAATTTTCAGTATAATTTATTTTTTTACCTGAATATAAAAGTATAAACTAAAGTGGCATTATTTTGGTGACAAACTATACCAAATTGATCTAATAGTAATAGAAATATATTAGGAACACCTGATTCATGTGGTTGTATAGTTCCTTCATCTAGCATATATGATTTTGTATTTTAATTTTGTTTTGCAGAAAAAAGTCATACACAGTGAAGATGAGCTAAGTTTTGTGTTTAAATTAGAGAGGACCATAGGAATGTTTTGGAAAATTGTTCTTTCACATAGTGTATGTTTCCAAAAATTCATTTAAAGTTGAAACTATTTTAATCTTATTAGCAGTGAATATGAAAAACAGATTCCAAATCATGTATACAAACAGAATATTTTTTGAATGAAGTTTTATTTTACAATTAACTTGGTTTACCTTTCTATTACGGAACTTGGAAAATGATTTTTCCCCCTTGATAATGTGAGTTTTCCCCTGTTCTTTGTATCTCAAATAGTGTATACTCCGTAACACCAGTTTTCTTTTCTCTAATGCCCTCTGCCCACACACAATTTCTTTATTCCATAACTCCAGAGTCTCAAAGAAAACATGAACACTAAATGTTCATAGAAATGTTAGATTTGTACTGTGGGCTCTATTCATTCCTGGATAATTTAGTTTGATTAGTCCTATTAACCAGCTGATATGCTTTGGCTCATTACATTGCCATCTTACCAGAAGAGAAGTTGCTGACCAAAAATTAAACAGTTTTGTCTTCTTTTAATTTGATTTGGCTTGTTCTTTATTTCTGAACATTTCATTCTTATTTTTCACACTAGAATTACAGATCTGGAAATCTAAATGTGAATGTATATAAATTCATTATATTATTATAAACTATGTGATTTTTTTTAAAAGACTTTATTTATTTATTTTTAGAGAGAGGGGAAGGGAGGGAGAAAGAGGGAGAGAAACAGCAATGTATGGTTGCCTCTCACATGGCCCTCACTGGAGGCCTGGCAACCCAGGCATGTGCCCCGACTGGGAATTGAACCGACAGCCCTTTGGTTCCTAGCCCACGCTCAGTCCACTGAGCTACACCAGCCAGGGCACTATGTGATTTTTATTATATTTGTTATTCCTTCTCCAAGGATTTATAATCACCTCTTCCTACTTTTCTGTAATCTAAGAAAGCAGTCATTTTCAGATTTAAAAGACACAGCTTAAATATTCTTTCTATTCTAAGAAATTGGGGTGGGGGAGCCTTCAGATAAAATATATTTATTATAACTTTTTATTTTTTACTGATAAAAATACTTTTGTATTCTGAATTATCTTTCATGGTAAGTACAGGAAAATTGTTTTTGAAATTAATTTTAATAATATGTTTAGATATACTTTGTATTAAATATTGCCAAGTTTCTTATAGAACCTTATATGTATTTATATGACAAAACAAACATCATTTGGAAAAATTTTTTAGGGTAATTAGTTATTTTGTTGAAATGAATTTGCCCTTATGGTTAACACTGTATCTCAGTTTTAAAGTATGCTCAGTTTACAATAAGCTGCTATAGTTAAGGGTGTGATTGGGAGGGCATGTGTCTGTAACATCGCCCTGGGATGTGTGTGAAATTAGATCTCTAAAAACAAACAAATTGGATTTCTGGAAATCTTCCCTGAGAAAAATGGCCAAGCATAATGAATATTATTAATATATTTTTGAATAACAGAGATATCACCTCTCGTCATTAATTATAGTAGAGCTTTTCTGAACTTCTCCCTCTCAGGGAGGCTTTCCCACATTTAAGGCTGTAGTTCTTAATTTATTGGTGCTAAGAAAAGCCTTTTGTGTCAAAATTATCCCTTTGTCTTATAAAGATGCTTGAAATGATCGTATTTATGTTGAGCTAAATATTGAAGTACATATATTGCCTGGGAAAGGAAATAGTCAAATAATTGTCCATCATTGGCCTTGTAACAAGAATTTTCTTAGAATAGTTAAAAGCTTTGTCCTTGAGGGACAGGTGGACAAGATTCAGGGGGAGAACTTGGTTATGATGCCCATATGTCCTGGATTGCTATGATTTATGCCTTTTATCCTAATGGAATTATTAAGAGTTTTCCTTTTACTCTCAAAAGTGTCCTGGTTTGGGTAATAAATTATATGATATTTTTAGTATTGTGGGACTGATTGGATAATGGAGGCTATAAGGCTATCAGAAACTGTAGAAAAGTATGAGTGAAAAGCATCCAGAAAGAAGATGGAAAGGATGATTAATAATTTAAATGTCACAGTATTATAATTTTTTAAATTTAAATCTTACAGTATTTTACATTTTTCTTGTAAAGAGATGTATTGAATATTTGATTTTTTCTGTAAGTAGTTCAATTTCAAATTAACTTTCTTTAAACCATTTAGAATTTCTGAGATTATTTTTTTCTTTCTGCCATCCAGTGTATGATGAGGAAATGCAAACTAATTTAATATTAATCTAAAGAATATGAAATTATAAAGGTAAATCACATAGCAAATTGTTTTTATCAATTAAATCCCAAATAAAAACAATAATGAACATTTACATAGTACTTAGTGTCTTGTGCATATATTACTATTTAAGAATTTATACAGGTAAAGCACTTAAATACTTAAGTCATGGAATTTTCAAATCTACCCCATATTGTGGATATGGAGATTGAAGCACAGAGAAGTGTTAAGTTGCTCGCACAAGGACGCATTGAGGTCCAATGGCAGAGCCAAGATTCAGACACTGGCATCGGGCCAGTCTATGCTATAAAGCTGCCTCTCATACCTGTGCATTTCTGTGTTTCTGTACATGTTTATTTTATTAATTTTGTGTTATTCCTGTTAATGTAATTCTTAGATAACCTTGGTTTTATTTATAAAATGTGTTTTTATTCTTATCTCACTTACAGTTATTAAAAATAAAATCATAGAGTATCCCAGATGTTTTAAAATAATCTCTTTCAATAATATCCTCTGCCCAATTGCCCCCACCCCCAAGGAAAGAATTAACATAATTATTATGTATCTCCAGCCTTTGACCTCTGTTCTGAACTCCTGACCTATAATTCCAACTCCTGGTTAGATATTATCTGAAGCTCCCTTCCTAGCTAGCTCAAGCTCTGTCTTTTTATTAATTGTCATCATTGTCATTATTATTTTAGTGGAGAATCTTTAAGTGGGCAAGCACAGCACTGATATTTAGACAAGAAAAAAAAGCAACTTACACTTTTAAATAACTGAGATGTTCAAAAGATTGGGATTGGCTTTAGGATTCAAAAGATTTTACCAGGGCATTGCTCCCTCTCTCTGTCTCCATCTTACGGGATGGGTTCATGGTTACATAAATTCTCTCTGCCCTGAGTTAAGGATTGCCATTGGTGTCTTCAGACTCACTGTTATCAGAGTGTATGTTCCCAGACTCTATCACCTTCCCGCCCCCACCAGTGCATTTAGGTCAGCACCCCAGAAAGTTTCTGGTTGGTAGCTCGGGTCACTTGCACGCCCCTTGTGTGCAGTGCTAGGTGATTGATAATCCCATTAGAAATACACTGAGTGGGGCGCAAAGGGTAGGCAAAGGTGGTCATCCACCCTAATATTTTTCTCTTCCTCCCCCACTCCCTATAAACCGCTTCTCAGTTATTTCCTACCAGTAGAGATGTCACAAATCTTGGCCCAGTAATGAAAGCTGCCAATCTGCAAGTCATTCCCACTTTAATTTTACATTTAGTTACTTATTCAGCAAGTCTTGTGAAATCTTTTTCTCAAATGTGTAATGATTTTATTCATTCTAACTACACCCACTGCCAGTGACTTCATTCAGGCCTTCACCATTATACCGGGATAAATGTGTTATACCAGGTTGTCCCTTGCCCCAATATCACTTCTTTTACTGCTGTTGTAGTGATCTTTCTAAAATGTTAATCTGATCATGACAGCCCCTAGACCAATATAGTTAAGTGACTTTCAATTTCCTGAAGTATAAAAATTTCATTATCCCTAACATGGCATGAAAAGTTCTTGATGAGAAAGACTGTGATTACTCCTGCAATTTTATAAATAGCATCTTTGCCTACACTTTTTCAGTCAAACTGTGTCAAACTACTGGTAGTTTTCCAAACACACCCAGGCCCTTTATTCCTCTTTCCAGCATGCTGTTGCCTTTGCCTGAAATGCTTTTTCAGCTCTTTGCCTAATTAAATCAAACTTACCTTTCTTAGTTTGACTTCAGTGGCTTCCTAGCATTTCCTCTACTAACTCCACCTGTGATCCTATAGAATATTGTGTGCTCTTTCATTATGGGATTTTTATATTTAGCTTCTTTATTGGATATGCAGTCATTAAGGGTAAGGAGATATGTCTTACTCTGTACTGCGCACATTGTCTTATTGTGGTCGTTATGCAACATGCGGTAGATGAGTGAATACTTAAATGAATTAAAGCTCGACAGTTTTGGACCTGTTATAATTTGTTAAATGTGGATTTTTAATTACTTTTAGTCATAAAACACAGACCTAAAATATACCTTAAAGATATCATTTAAATCTTTCTGGAGAAGGATAAATAAATGAATACAAATTATACTGTTTGAAATTCCTAAGAATATTTTCTATGCTAAAAACATGATTTTCTGAAACTTTATCTTCTTTTTCTTTTAAACTGCATCAGATTATTGGTTTGAAATCATGGGTAAGAACTTTTTAAAAATTGTAAAATATTTTCATGGTTAGGCAAAATCTAGTAGACTTATAAAAGAAATGTTTGCTATGAATGCTAACATAAAATAAGATCTAAAATCCCAGGTGTAGAGTTGTTAGTGATATGTAAGAGGATCTATACTAGCCATCTCATTTTTCTGGGAATAGGAGATCTATATAATGGAGCAGTAAGCAGAACTTCCAGACATAGATGCTGGGTAAAGATCATAAGTAGTGACACGGAGGGACTGTGGTGGGCGTCCATTCTGGGTGCAAGAAAAAAGGAGGTGCATTGTCTGGAGAGAATTTTAAAGCAATAATAAAGCTGTTTTAAGCTTATTCAGCTCTTTTTTACCACTGTCTGCTGGCAATTTTAAACAATGTTGCTGATAAAATGCTCTTCGTTCCCGGGGTAGGTGTCCCCATTACCCACCTCATTCTTCGTATGTCACTGAAAAAACATTTTGTTCCTTTTAGACATACCTCAGTTCTAAGTCTTTGTTTCACTTAGACTTCACATGTTATCTCGTCCCTATAGCACACATCTGCATTATAGTTATCAAATGTGAAAATTAAAAAATAAATTGGGCCATTGTTATTTAACTCTGATTTACTGGGTAACAATGATTATTAGATGGCTTTTAAAATTTACATATATTACACATATTTAAATTTTTCATTTATGTGTGTGTATCTCTCTATATATTTACATATACACACACACACACACACACACACACACATATATATATATGTTCTGTCTGGAAGAAGCCCAGCCATTGTTAATATAATGAGAATGGTTTGCATGACATTGATGTAACCTGGCAGCCAAGGAGAGTGGACTGGAATGCACATATATGAACAATGAGGACTTCACTGTACTTGTCAGTGGGGCAGTAGACGCTGTTCAGTGAGCATGTGTTCTGTGTGGCCATTACATTCAAAGTGACTGAGCTAGTAGAGCAGTGAATCTGCATCAGATTTTGTGTTAAGCTTGAGCATTCCTCTGCAGATACTATTTGGATGATTTAGAAGGCAGCAGCTATGGGCAACTGGTGGTTGGCAGCTTTATCATCACAGTGTGCCTGATACTGTATCATGTCTCATGCAGAGTTTTTTGGTGAAATATCAGATCACCCAGGTGACTCAGTCTCCTACAGTACAGATTTGGCACCCTGTGACTTCTGGCTTTTTCCAAAACTAAAATTACCTTTTTAGTATTTTAGGTGATTTTTAGGTGAAAGGAAAAAGATTTCAGACCGTTGATGAGATACAGGAAAATACAATGGGGAAGCTGATGGTGACTGGGAGAACTATGTGAGGTCCCAAGGTACCTACTTTGAAGGGGACTGAGGCATCATTGTCCTATGTACCATGTTTCTTATATCTTGTATCTTCTTCAATAAATGTCTCTTTTTCATGTTACATGGCTGGATACCTTCTGGACAGACTATATATATATATTTGTTTCAGATATAATTAGTGAAGGGTATTCTGTAATGTATTTAGTTCCTAGTTCATTAGATCTTAAATTATAACCTATGTAATTTTTTTCTTCTAGGACACTTCTTTTATAATAATTATGTACTGCTTTATATGAATAAATGTTTTAAATATAAGCAATTATATTGATAAGTATTTCAGTAATACTTTTGTGATTAGTTCATACTTCCCTTTTTAAGACTTTTATGTTTCATTCAGTTCATACTTCTCTTTTTATAGTCCTTATGTTTTAGTCAACTAAAGAACAAATAAAGTTAGGCAATAACTTGACTGTTTCTAGAGCTCTTGCTTACTATATTGTTAATTCCCACTGCCCGTTACTGTGTAGTGTATAGGAGTATACTTACTTTATTGCAGCAGATTTCATTATCTACTATTAATTACTTATCAATCTAAAATTTATTAATGTGGCCTCTGGTGCACCTAAAATCTGTACCTTTGATTTTTCTTCATGCTTGCATATTTATATTCCCCAAGCCTAAGAGAAAAACTAACTCAGTAATTGATTTGTAATTTTTATGGAATTATTTCCATTTAATAAAAGCTTATAATTTTTTGACCTAGAGCCGAGTGTGCCCATTTCTTATAGACCCTTCTTCTCAAGCGACAGAGTGGTTGAAAGCACATTTGAAAGACTCGCGTTTGGAAGTTATTAACCAGCAGGTATGTATCACGGCACTTCTACTTCCGTTACCGACTCGCAGTGGCATCACGTGGTGGAAAGAACTCTTCCTGGGTCTACAATCAGAAAATGTAGATTCAAAGCTTAGTCCCATAACTTACCTGGTCTGGGGTCTGGAGAAAGAAGTGTAATTCTCTTAGCTTCAGTTTTCTAACTTGTAAAAAAGAGTAAGAGTATTTGTTTGAGCCCTGCCTGGGTAGCTCAGCTGGTGAGAGCATTGTCCTGATTACGCCAAGGTTGCGGATTCCATCCCCGGTCGGGGCACATACCAGAATCGACCAATGACTACATAAATAGATGGAACAATAATCTATGTTTCTCCCTCCAAATCAATTTAGGAAAGGATATTGGTTTGATTCCTTTTAAGTGCAGGGTATTTATCTAAGCCCTTAGAATTTAATGGTAAGTAAAACAGTCACAGTTCTGCCCTCATGGAAATGACAATCAAGTTAATAAGCTTTACACTAAATGATGATTAAAGTCACAGATATAAGATCTTACAGAAGGAAGAGTTACTGATGTAGCTTGGACAGCTGGACTTTTACCATACTTGTAGTTTCAGTGTCTCTTATAATTTCCTGTCCCTGTATCTCATCAAGGATGTCTTTGATGTGTCCTAAGATTTGACATATTGTCACTGAAATTTAATCATATTCTTTTGGGTTGTCACTTCTCATGGTCATATTTATCTTGGAAAGGAAATTATTTTTGGCCAGTTTTTTTTTTCCTTTTGAGGAAGGCTTAGTATATGATTGATTTTCATAGATATTCTTCAGGTGATTGAAAAATTACCTCTTTAAAGTATACTTCACGTATCAGATAGGGATATTTCCTCATTTGTGTGTTATGAATAACTGTAAATTTGATAATATGCATAACACTTTAATGTCACTTATGGCTTGCAGTAGATCTTAATAATTATTACTTCAGATATTTAATTTACTTTAACCACAGTTGGAGGCCTGAAATGATACTCAAAACTACTCTTTTCCTAGCCAGAAAGCCTCAGAATTGGTTATAAAATTTTGTCTAAAGGTTCTTTTCGCTATGCTTATGCCTACTACACAAAGAAAAGTTTACTAGAATTTATCGTCTTGCCATTTTTCTTCCATCCAATGTTTGATTTTGAACATAACCGAAGTAGTTCTTTTTATTTTTTAGTCCTCACCTGAGGCTATGCTCACCAATTTTTAGAGAGAGAAAGGGAGAGAGAGAGGACAGAGAGAAGAACACTGATGTGAGAGAGAAACAGCAATCGATTGCCTCCCACGTGTGCCCCAATCTGGGACCAAACCCGCAGCCTTTTGGTGCATGGCATGACGCTCAAACCAACTGAACAACCCAGCCAGGGTCAAAGTAGTCGTTATGAGGAGTTGGATGAGTAACTTATTGCATATAGAATTTGGAAGATTGTTTCTACATCATTTTGAAAGCATAATGGAAGATCGAAAAAAGCTTTTTTTATTGTTAATATAAAAATCCTTGTTTTTCTTATATCTCTTTGAATTATTCATGAAATTACTTATTTGATAATTTATTCAACAAAAATGACTCATTTCCAAGTACTTAAAATGAGAAAAGCAATCATAAATAATTTGAGTTGTTAACATGCATATTAAATTTTAAAATATTCATAGTATTCCCGTTAATATTTTCATTCATTATTTGTAAGGATTTTTATAAATCTTAAGGAAATAAAGGAATTAATATATACTCCTTTTATTCTCTTAGGATGGTAACTTTATCACAGCTCTTGAGTTGGCAGTACGTTTTGGGAAAACCCTTATTATACAAGAGATGGATGGGGTAGAACCTGTTCTTTATCCATTACTGAGACGAGATCTGGTTGCTCAAGGTAAATATATGATGGTTTCCATACAGTAACTATTTTTAAAATTTTCAAAATAATCAACTAAGTAACTCACTGACTTTATTTTGTCTTGCCACTGTCTCTGAGGAAATATTAGAAACTTTTTTGAGAGGTTGATGATAATGTCTTCATAATCTAATAGTAACAGCAAGTAAACAAATTCTTAAAATGCCTTTGTTGAAGAGTCATTGTGTTTGGGATCTCCCAGACTTCCCAGGTCCAGTGCTTTATTAGGAAGACTCACAGGACCCCACGTAGGTATATTAATAACTCATATTTATTGCAGGAAAAGGATATGAAGCAAAGTCAGAAAAGAGAAAAGGCACATTGTATGAAGTCAGGAGACAAGAAACCATGTGCAGGCTTCCGGGAATCTTTCCACTGGAGTCACATAGGATGTGCTTAACTTCCCCAGCACATCCTATGACTCCAGTGGACAGACTTGAGTTGTGAGATATTGTCGGCCAAGGAAACTTGTTAGAGGCTCAGTGTCCAGAGTTTTCAGTGGAGGCTGGTTATGTAAGCATTCTTCCTGGCATATAGCAAAATTCCAGACTTCCCAAAGGGAAGCAGGTGTTCGTCATAAACCATATTTCTTAAACAGTTTAAGCACAGTGAGTCACTCCTGGGATTGGTGAGAACCCTCCCAGGATCCAAGTTAGATTCTGGTTATGGGCCTATTTTTCAAGCAGGCCTTTCTAACATTAGCAGTCTCATGACTGCAGCTGTTTTGTTACCCTCTTTTCTGCATGGGTACCTAACCCAGACATTGTGGATTAGAAAGTAATGAAAAGTGCGTTATGCAACATGCATACACATAATTACATATGTATGTCATGCAAAGTGTCTACAAAGTATATACACATACATATGAAGACATTTACTTATACAGATGTACATACACATACTTATACCACATACATTGGTAGCACTACAGGTTTAAATAGAAAATTGGAAAAAATGGGGCAAAGCAAAGAAATAGCAAAGCATACACTATTCGTTGATCACCTATTACCACACAAATCAGTATGTTTGCCTGGCAGTGGCTGATAATGTTGTGCATAGAACTCCAGTAATGGGACTTTTGCCTTTGTAACCTGGAGTTACCTTCCTAAGTTCAGTATGGTCTCAGTCCGTTCTTTTTTTTTTTATTTTTTTATTGTTGTTCAATTACAGTTGTCCCTCTTTTTCCCCTATTACTCTCCCTTGTCCTGCCCATACCCACTCTCCCACATTGAGTCCACCCCCCATTGTCCTTGTCCATGGGTACTTTATACATGTTCCTTACATGACCCTTTCCCTTCTTTTCCCTGTTATCCCCCTCTCCCTTCCCCTCTGGTCACCGTCAGTTTGTTCTTTATTCCCATGTCTCTGGTTTTATTTTGCTTGTTTGTTGCATTGATTAGGTTCCATCTATAGGTGAGATCATATGGTATTTGTCCTTCATGGCCTGTCTTATTTCACTTAGCATAATGCTCTCCAGTTCCGTCCACGATGCCGAGAAGGGTAGGAGTTCTTTCTTTCTCCTGCATAGCATTCCATTGTGTAAATGTACCATAGTTTTCTGGTCCACTCATTTACTGATGAGCACTTAGGCTGTTTCCAGCACTTGGCTATTATAAACGTGGAGGTGCATAGGTTCTTTTGGATTGGTATTTTAGGATTCTTAGGGTATAATCCCACCAGTGGCATCACTGGATCAAAAGGCAGTTCCATCTTTAGTTTTCTGAGGAAATTCCAAATGGTGTTCCACAGTGGCTACAGCAGACTACATTCCCAACAGTGTACCAGGGTTCTCTTTTCCCTGCATCCTCCTCAGCATTTGTTTGTTGATTTGTTTATGATGGCCATTCTGACTGTTATGAAGTGGTATCTCCTTGTGGTTTTAATTTGCATCTCTCTGATGCTTAGTGATACTGTGCATCCTTTCATATGTCTCTGGGCCCCCTGTATGTACTCCTTGGAGAAGTGCCTGTTCAGGTCCTTTGCCCATTTTTTAATTGGATTGTTTTGTCTTCCTGATGTGGAGTCCTGTGAATTATTTATATTTTGGAGATGAAACCCTTGTGTGAGGTATCATTGGCAAGTATATTTTCCCATGTGGCTGGTTCCCTTTTCATTTTTCTGACTTTTTTTTAGCCATGTAGAAACTTTTTAATTTGATGTAGTCCCATTTGTTTATTTTTTCCTTTATATCCCTTGCTCGAGGGGACATATTCCATGCAACAATATTTTCACACCTATGTTCTCCTCTAGGACTTTTATAATGTCACATCTTATTTTTAAGTTTTTTTATGCATCATGAGTTTATTTTTGTGTATGGTGTAAGTTGGTGATCGAGTTTCATTTTTTTGCATGTACGTGTCCAGATCTCCCAACACCATGTGTTGAAGAGGCTATTTTTACTCCATTTTATGCTCCTTCCCCTCTTGTTGAATATTAATTGACCATAGAGACTTGGGTTTATTTCTGTACTCACTATTCTGTTCCATTGATCTATGTGTCTGTTCTTTGCCAATACCAGAGCGTTTTGATTACAGTGGCCATGTAATGCAGTTTGATATCAGGTATTATGATCCCACCTACTTGGTTCTTTTTTCCTGAATTGCTGAGGCTATTCTGGATCATATATGGTTCCATATAAATTTTTGAAATATTCTAAATATATGAAATATATCATTGATATTTTAATAGGAATAGCATTGAATCTGTAAATTGCTTTGCATAGTATGGGCATTTTGATGATGTTAGTTCTTCCAATCCGTGAACACAGTGTATGGTTCCATTTATTTGTGTCTTCCTTAATTTCCTTCTTCAGTGTTGTGTAGTGTTCTGAGTAGAGGTCTTTTACCTCCGTGGTTAGGTTTATTCCTAGGTACTTTATTTTTCTTGTTGCTATAGTAAATAGGTTTTTCCCCTAATTTCTGTTTCTGATATTTCATTGTTGGTGTACAAAAATACCTTTGATTTCTGAATATTGACTTTGTATCACACTGTTGTGCCAAATTCACTTATTAGGTAGAGTAGTTTTTTTGATGGAGTCTGTAGGGTTTTCTAAATACACTATCGTTTCTTCTGCAAACAATGACAGTTTTACTTCCTCCTTTCCCATTTTGATACCTTTTACTTTTTTTTTTTAAAGATTTTATTTATTTATTTTCAGAGAGAGGAGAAGGGAGGGAGAAAGAGCAATGTATGGTTGCCTCTCACATGGCCCCCACTGGGGACCTGGCCCGCAACCCAGGCATGTGCCCTGACTGGGAATCGAACCAGGACCCTCTGGTTCCCAGCCCGCGCTCAATCCACTGAGCTACACCAGCCGGGCGATACCTTTTACTTTTGTTTTTATCTGATCGCTGTGGCTAGAACTTCCAGTATTATGTTGAAAAGAAGTGGTTAAAGCGGATGTCCTTGTCTTTTTCCTGATCATAGGGGGAAAGCTATTAGTTTTTGCCCTTGGAGTATCATGTTGGCAATAGGTTTTTCCATATATGACCTTTATTATGTTGAGGAATGCTCCTTCTGTTCCCACTTTGCCATATGTTTTTATCATAAATGGGTACTGTACCTTATCAAATGCTTTTTCCACATCTATTGACATGATCATGTGACTTTTGTCTTACATTTTGATTATGTGATATATTATGTTTATTGATTGGCTAATATTGTACCATCTATTCATCCCTGGGATGAATTCCACTTGATCTTGCTGTATGATCTTTTTAATGTATTTCTGGATCCGATTGCCAATATTTTGTTGAGGATTTTAGCATCTATGTTCATCATTATATTGGCCTGTAGTTTTCTTTCTTTGTTGTATCTTTACTGTCTTGGGATTAGGATGATGCTGGCGTCATAAAAAGAGTTTGGGAGTTTTCCCTCTTCTTGGATTTTTTGGAATAGTAGTCTGTGGAGGATAGGGGTTAGCTCTCCCTTCAATGGTTTGTAAAATTCTCCTATGAAACCATCTGGCCCAGGGCTTTTGTGAGCTGGGAGTTTTTTGATTACTGCTTTGATTTCACTAGCTGTTATTGGTCTATTCAGGCTTTCTGCTTCTTGATTCAATTTTAGAAGGTTATATATTTCTAGAAATTTGTCCACTTCACCCAGGTTTTCAAATTTCTTGGCATATAGTAATTTCTTATAATCCTTTGTATTTCTGTGATATCAGCTGAAATTTTTCCTCTTTCATTTCTGATTGTGTTTATTTGGGTCTTCTCTCTTTTTTTCTTCATGAGTCTGGTTAAAGGCTTGTCAATATTGTTTATCTTTTAAAAAAACTAGCTCGTGGATTTATTGATCCTTTGAATTGTTCTTTTAGTCTCTGTGTCATTCAGTTCTGCTCTGATCTTGATTATTTCCTTCCTTCTACTCACTCTGGGCTTTGTTTGTTGTTGTTCCTCCAGTTCTTGTAGATGCAGGGTTAGGTTGTTTATTTGATATTTTTCTGTCTTTTTTAGGTAGGCCTGTATTGCTATGAACTTCCCTCTCAGGACTGCCTTTGCTGTGTCCCATAGGTTTTGGGCTGTTGTGTGTTCATTCATTTTCATTTGTTTCCAGAAACTTTTTTATTTCTTCCTTGATCTCATTAGTAACCTATTCGTTGTTTAATAGTATGCTATTCAATCTCCATGAATTTTACTGTTTTTGAGTTTTTTCCTTGATGTTGGTTTCCAGTTTCAGTCCCTTATGGTCAGAGAAAATGCTTGATACGACTTCAGTTTTCTTGAATTTGTTCAGGATTGTACTGTGTTCTATTATATGGTCTATCTTTGAAAATGTTCCATGTTCACTTGAAAAGAATATATATTTTGCTTCTTTGAGGTGAAATGTTCTCTGTGTATCAATAAAGTCCATTTGATGTAGTGTGTCTTTCAGTGGCACACTATTCTTGTTGATTCTTTGTTTGGAAGTCTATCCATTGTTGTCAGTGGGGAGTTAAAATCCCCTACTCTAATTGTGTTCCTGTCTGTATGTTTCTTGGAGTTCTCCAAGATTTTCCTTATATATTTGGGTGCTCCTATGTTGGGTGCATATATGTTTACAATATTTATGTTTTCTTCATGGATTCTCCCCTTGAATATTATGAAGTGTCCTTCTGTGTCTTTTTTTATGGCCTTTGTTTTGAAATCTATTTTGTCTGATATAAGTATTGCAACCTTGGCTTTTTTCCCCTGTTTGTTTGCTTGGAATATTTTTTTCTAGCCCTTCACTTTCAGTCTGTGTAGGTCTTTTGTTCTTAGGTGGGTCTCTTGTAGGCAGTATATGTACAGGTCATGTTTGCTTATCCATTCAGCTACCCTATGTCTTCTGATTGGAGCATTTAATCCATTTAAATTTAAGGTTATTATTGATAGGTACTTATTCATTCCCATTTCCTCCCTTTGTACTTATGTAGTTCTTTCACTCGTTTTCTTCATCTTCTTAAAGTAGTCCTGTTAGCATGTTTTGCAATGCTGGTTGGTGGAGGTATGTTCTTTGAGCCTTCTTTAGTTTGGGAAACTCCTTATTTTGCCTTCATTTTAATTGCAAGCCTCACTGGGTAGAGTAGTCTTGGTTGCAGGCCTTTGCTTTTCCTTGCTTATAATATTCCTTGCCATTCCCTTCTGGTTTGTAGTGTTTCTGTTGTGAAGTCAGCTGCTAACCTTATTGGGGCTCCCTTGTAAGTTACTTCCTGTTTCTCCCTTGCTGCCTCAAGGATTCTCTCTTTGTCTTTGAATTTGCCTGTTTTAGTTATGATGTATCTTAGAGAGGGCTTCTTTGGGTTCATTTCAGTTTTGGACCCTCTGTTCTTCCTGGACTTACGTGACTTTTTCTCTCATCAAATTAGGGAAATTTTTCAATCAGGCTTTCTATCCCTTGCTCTTCTCCTTCTGGTATCCCTATTCTACAGATACTGTTATGTTTCACGTTGTCCTGCAGCTCCCTTAACCTCTCTTCTTCTCTTTGAGTCTTTTTTCCTTTTCTTGCTCTCTCTGGGAACTTTTTTCTACCTTGTCCTCCAGCTTGCTGATTTGATCCTCTGCTTCATCTAGCCTGCTTTTAATTCCTTCTGTAGTGTTCTTCCATTTGGAAATTGTGTTCTTCATTTATTACTGGCTCTTATTGATAGTTTCTGTGCCCTTTTTCATGCTGATGCAGTTTGTAGTGAGTTCCTGGTAAGTTCCCTGTAGTTCTTTGTAATTCTCACTGAGTTCCTTGAGCTTCCTTATAACCATTGTTTTGAAATCAATGTCTGATAGTTTACTTGCCTCTATTTCATTTAGCATTCTTTCTAGGTATTCCTCCTTTCCTTTTAATTGGGGGTTGTTTCTTTGTCTGCCTATTTTAGGGGAGACTCTTCTTGTTTGCTTTTGCTTCTTAAATTGATCCGCTTTGACTCCCTGTCTTTGTATTTTGAACTCCTGTGGTAGGAGACCTGTGAGATTCAGTGGTGCTGCCTCCTTGATCTGCTCATCTTGATGCTCCTGGGATGCCCTTCATGCTGTTTATGTTGGCTCTCTGGATGCAATTGGGTTTTAATTGTCGTTGGGTCTTTCTTTGGTGGGTCCTTCTCTCCAGGTGGCTGACTGAGGGTCTCTTCACCCACCACATCTTGTATGCAGTTGTGCAGGTGCTGTCAGAACAAAACCACAGAGCCCACGAAACAAACCCACACCCAGAAAAATCACTCCCACCCACAATCCCATGTCAACAGTAAATGAAGCAGTATTAATAAGGGCATAAAGAAATTAAGACTATTATAAGAAAAGAGAAGAAAATGGGAGATGAGTAACTGAAAGAAAAATGATTTTGAGAGGCTAAAGGGAGGCACACTAATAAGAGTAAGGAATTGGTACAATGTGAAGAGAGAAAGTAAAATTTATATTGAAAATAAAAAAGGGAATGAAAAAGGTGGAATACAGTAAGAGGAGGTAAGCATATATAGTATTACATTTAAAACAGAAAAAATAACATGAGAGGGGAAGAAAAATAAAAAAGAAAGTAAATAAATAATAGAAAAATAGGAAAGAAATTGGAGAAAAGATCCACTGCAGCACTATCAACAACAAGTGAGCTAAAATTAGTATAGATGGGATGGGAATAAGAGGGAAAAAAGAAAGAAAAGCTTAAGAGATATGTAGAGGAAAGGGAAGTGATTTTGCGATGGTAGATGTAGAGGGAATACTAAGAGTGAGAAACAAAAACCAGGCTAAGAAAGGGAAAAAAGTAAAATTTGAGATGAAAAAAAGAAAAGGCAGGATGAAAGAAAAAATATATAGAAAAGATAAAAACAGGCTAAGACAGGTAAAAGTTAAATTTGAGACGAAGAAAAGAACAGGCTGGATGAAGGCAGAATGAAGTAGGAGAGGGGACCAGTAAAATTTGAGATTTGAAATACAATAATAGTGAAGATCTAGAGATAAAATTGAAAAAAATACAACAATGGCTGGCTTATCCACAACCAATGAGCAAAGATTGCTGAAGGTGGAGAATGCAGGTATTTTTTTAAAATATATTTTATTGATTATGCTATTACAGTTGTCCCATTTTCCCCCCTTTATTCCCCTTTGCCCCCCTTCCCCCCCATTCCCTGCCCTTTAGTTTTTGTTCATGAGTCATCCACATAAGTTCTTTGGCTTCTATATTTCCTATACTATTCTTAACCTCCCCCTGTCTGTTTTCTATCGACTGTTTATGCTACTTTTTCTCTCTGTACTTTTTCCTCCTCCCTCCCCCTCCCACTCCCCTGTTGATATCTCTCCATTCCTTATATAAATTCCTTTAACATTTCATATAATAAAGGCTGTGTGATGATGAACTCCTTGAACTTGACCTTATCTGAGAAGCACTTTATCTACCCTTCCATTCTAAATGAAAGTTTACGGGTATTTTAAGAGCAAGAAAAAGAATGTGAGATGACCATCGACAGGAAAATTGGTTTTGAGAAGCTGTATTGGGGAAAAATAGTAAGAGTGCATGCAGAATGGAATCAAGTTGTAGCAAGCGAGAAAACAAAATTTAAAACGAAAATAATAAGAGGAAAGAACAAGGAAAAATGGAGTAAAAAAGGGAGGAGCAAAATATGAGAATTATAATAAACTATAATAAGATCTAGTGCTTAATATGCACCAACTTGGAGGACAAGAAATTAATGTTAAAAAACTACACAGGAAAGAAAATATGCAAATCAAGAAGACCATGGTGGATTTTATCTTGGTAGCATGTAGGTATTACCACTGTTTTTTCTTTCTGGATCCGCCTCTGGTGATATCAGGTGTTGTCCCAGTCTGGCCATAGGCAGCCTTTTTTAGATTACACAGGGATGTACCATCTGTGACTGACTCCTTCAGTTGTTAATCTAGTCATTCTGCACTCAGCAATCTTGATAAGGGTTTATCAGTTTTATTAATCTTTTTAAAATACTAACTTTTAACTTTGTTGATTTTTCTCAATTGTATTATTTTTTCACATATACATAATTAAAATTTCTCATTTTAATGTGATAGAATATTTTATTAACAATCATGAAAAAGATACAATTGTTTATTACATTTGAAACAGTATAGTCAAATAAGTTTTAAAATTGTAGTTGACACACACGTTGTAGGAGTTTCAGGTGGACAGCAGTCATTTGATATCTGTGTACCTTACAAAGTGATCGTGATACATTTACTAACCACTCGTCGTTGCACAAAGATGTAACTATATCATCGACTTCTGTTGCCTGTGCTGTACATTATATTCCTCTGACTCTATTGTATTTTTAAACTGATTTTTACTCTTTATTATTTCATTCCTATTATTTACTTAGATTTCCTTTGGCCATCTTTTTTTTTTAATATTCTTCAATTGGAAATTAGAAATCTTGGTGTTCAAAAAATATGCTTTTCAATTTTTTTCTTTTCCTTAATATGTGTTTTTATGTCTATAAATTTCCCTCTAAGTTTTTCTTTAGCTTTATACCACAAGTTTTGATTTCTACTTTGATTTATGTATTACTTAGCAATTTTTTGCTGTTAAATTCCCAAGTAGTTGGAGGTTTTCTAATTACCTTTCTTGTAATTGATTTTTAGCTTATCTCCATTGTGGTCAGAGAACTTACTGTTATACGTTCAGATTTCTTGAATTCTGTTGAAGCTGTCTTTATGATCTGCTGTTGGTTAATTTTTATAAATGTTCCATATACAATTGAAAATTATGTGAATTTTGCTAATGCTTATTTTAATTTTCTCTAAAGTCAGTTAAGTCATTTGTTAATTGTATTGTTATCTTCCATGTCTTTACTGTTTTGTTTTGTTTTGTGTATTGAGAGAATATCTTAAAGTATCTATGATTTTTAATTTGTTCATTTTGTTTTTAGTTCTGTCAATTTTTGGTTTAAATATTTTGGAGCTATGTTTTTAGATGCATACATTTTTGGAAATGTGGTATCTTCCTGTTCTCTTATTTCCTATTAGCATTATTAAATGTCCTTATTTATTTCTAGAAATTTCTGAAGTTTGTGAGTCTGATGTTAGAATTATTTCAGTAAGTTTTGGAAGCTAGTGTGTGATGGTAATTCTTTTCCATGCTTTTACTTTCAATTTTTTGTTGGTCTTATAAAGCATGCCTCTTATTGGTGATATATCATTTGGTTTTACATTTTTATTTACTGTGCAGTCTTTATTATTGTATATTTTATAAATATATAACACACACATACATATATACATATATATATAATTTAATACAATTAATCAATTCATGTAATAACAGTATAGTTTTCTAATAAACCTGATTTTTTTATTTCTTAATGGAACTCTACATATAACAATACACATCTTTGACTTATTATTTTAAAACAACGACATACTTTGCCACTTCTCCAAGGACTGCACTTGAACTCCACACAGCCTCTCCCTGCCTTTGCATCTTTGTTGTGATACATTGTCATGCTCCACATGTTACAATTGTGTTTAAAATCTATATTTACGCGTTTACCCTTTCTACTGTCCTTAAATTCTCTCAGCATGTCTTCCATTTATCTTCTCATTTCCCCCTGAATATCCTTTCTTTTTGTCAGGATGATTTACTTTAATATTTCATTTAGTGAAGGGCCAGTGGACACAAACTTCTTTTGCTTTCATTTTTGAAGGATTTTTCTTTGTCCTGAATTCCGGGGTAACAATTATTTTCTTTAGCACTTCAAAGTTTTTATTTCCTTCTCTTCTAGCTTACTTCTGTCATTACTGTTGAGAGATAACCTGCTTGTTTTGTTGCTGCTGCTTTGTGGGCGATGTGCCAGTTTTCTCTGGGTGCCTTCAAGTGTTTCTTTGCCGTTTTGGTGTTTTGACTCAGATGTTATGAGGGTCGGTTTTCTTTGCCTTTACGTTGCATAAGGTTTCTTGAGTCATCCCAGTTGTTGTAGAGGTATTACATCGGGCTTTAAAATTTGTATTTCTCTGATCATGATAGAAGTTCAATATTATTTTGATTTTGTTTTCTGGGGCATTAGAATTTCCTTTATCACAAAATGCTTTTTAAACTGTTTTCACATTAACATAAACTTTTTAAGTAAAATTTTAAAATTTAGTCTGCTGTTCTGAAAAATTCCTTCAGTGTTTTTCTTAACCTTTGAAGATACATATTTTGTATGTAAAAATCAATTATTTGTTATCTGTTTAAAATATCATAAGTTGTAGATATAATTGTTGATAATTTTTCTCGATATGTTTTAAAGTGAATATCATTGTTTTTTTTATTTTGGAATGTACTCCTTTATAAGGCAGAACTTTATTTTTCTTAGTTTAACTTCTTGTCATGAATTACCTGTGTATGGCGGTCTGAATAAATCCCTTTTTGATTGATTAATGGTAATTAGTGATTACTTATATGTCAATAATCCTAGGTTTTTACCAGTTAAATCTGTCTCCTAGAAAATTACATCTTCACTACTAACTTAAGAAACACTTTTTAACTGATGAGTTTAGAAATACAGAATAACATATAATTGGTTTTTTTTTTTTTTTGTAATCTGTAATCGTATTGTTTTAGAAAGATTTGGAATACGAAACATAGAGTCAACATTAAAACAACACTGAATGTAAGCATAGATACTCTTTTGAGGCTTCAGTACCCCGGGGTCATCTCAATGAGGATCACTTAGGGTTGCTTGCCTATGTGCCAGTTTATAAAGCATGCTGGTTACTAGTATCTTGAATAGCCTAACCGTTGCTATCTTTTGGACTCTATTGAAAAGCCTATAATATAAACTATATTTAGAAATACCAGAAGATTATATTTTTAATGTCATGTAGCAAAATAGAGAATATTCAGGCCAACTAATTGTGTCATTTTAAAAAAATAGGACCACGCTATGTGGTACAAATAGGTGAAAAAATGATTGACTACAATGAAGAATTTCGCCTTTTTCTGTCGACGAGAAACCCAAATCCCTTTATTCCACCGGATGCAGCTTCCATTGTTACTGAGGTTAACTTTACTACAACAAGAAGTGGGTTACGTGGACAGGTATGCATCTATCATTATCTACCTTAGAACTATTTTTTAGTTTTGTATACTCATTAGATATTTTGAGTGGGAAGCTATTTTGTTGAACTGATTAGCATTTAATCTTTTGAAAGTACACTTTAAAGTTAGCGTAAGTCATATGGGTTTATCTCATCTATCGTTTGTCATATGGGTCTATCTCATCTAATGGCAAATTGCCGATTCTTTCAGTATAAGTCTTTTTTCTGTCATATTTGGTAGAATATGAGAAGTGGAAGGATCATAGAGGTTAATAAGAACAGGTACTTTATTTTTGTTTAATTATAAAAAACGAAGTTTAAATGTGAAAATTGCATTTAACTGACATGTTAAACTAGTTGAGGATCTTTGATTCCTATTCAACTTTATTTTTTCCTCCAGAACATCTGCATCTTTGAATTCCCTTTATCTGTTTATAGTTTATTACTCTATGAATTTCAAAATAAATTTTAATGTCTAGACATTTTCTTCCATACTTTCTCATTTTTTCTTTAAAGGTATACCTGTTGACTTTTTGAATATCATCTTGCTTTTTTACTCATCTAACAATAGATTTTCCTCTTTTGATTTATATGATAGCATGTGTATTTGCTACAATTTTTACTTTATTGTAATTTTTAAAACTTTTAAAATATTATTTATATCATATATAGCTCACCACATATATTTTTATGGACATTATCTTTTGACTTGATGATATTTCTTATGAATAAAACAATGGACAAATTATTCAAAATGTGGCAGAATTAATTGACAAAATTGCTTCTCTTTTTTTAATCCTCACATGAGGATGTGTTTATTGATTTTACAAAGAGAGTAAGGGGGGAAGGAGAGAGAGAGAAAGAGAAAAAGAAAAACATGGGTGCCAGAGACATTGATCTGTTGCCTCCCGTACATGCCGGGGAGGGGGTTAGACAGAGAGGGAGGAGAAAAAGAGAGGAAGAAGGAGAAGGAGAAGGAGAAGGGTAAAGGGAAGGAGAAGGAGAAGAAGAAAAAGAGAGAAGAGAGCGAGGGAAACATCGGTTCAAGAGACATCGATCAGTTGCCTTCTGTATGTGCCCTGATCATTTAACTAGTAGGATTTTGGTTATGGGATTATGTCCCAACCAACTGATTCACCCGGCCAGGGCCAAAATGTCTTCTTTTTTCTAAAAGCTCTCCATAGTAATTATTGAAAGTGGCTATTAGATCTTTAACAGAAACTAAGAGAAGATACTTACACAGCAGATTTTGAATTATACATTTTATGATATGCCAGTGTCGTTCCCTAATTAGAAGTTTCAAAATTAAGAATTTGACAGAGCAGTTTTTAGAAATAGCTTTATTAAGATTTAATTCACATACCATACAATTCACCCATACAAAGTGTACAGTTCACTGACTTTTTTAGTGTAATGTTGGGTCTTATGGTAACTTAACATTTTGACGAGCAAAGTTTTGCAAAGTGACTGAGCTGTTTTACTTTCTCGCCAACAGTGTATGAGTGTTCCACTTTCCCCACACTCTTGCCAACACTCGTTATTTTTCTTTTAGTTGTAGCCCTACTGGGGGTGTGAAGTGGTATCTCACTGTTGTTTTGATGATACCGTAATTTAAGTAAGATAGCTCTTATTTCATTATGTGAATGTTTAACCATTAGAAAATACTAGCTTCCAGAAATTTTATATATGTAATCTAATTTTGGAACTAAATATTGCATGTTGATATGTTAAATAATGCAATTTCTTATACCTGTCCTATAGTATTTAACATTTTATTAATCAGTTTATCTCTTCACAGAAATAATTGTGAAGGTGTCTCATATATTCAATGAGAAAGAAACAAAGGAACATATAGTATGACATTTACTCGTAGTATTTGGCCAAACATAAGGCAGTGTGTGGGAAGTTTTGTTTTCTTTTATGTTTTCTGAACTTTATCGTTGGAATAACCATGATTGTCATTTTTTATTTAAGCTTTTGGCTTTAACTATTCAGCATGAAAAACCTGATTTAGAGGAACAGAAAACAAAACTGTTACAACAGGAAGAAGATAAGAAAATACAGTTAGCCAAGCTTGAAGAATCACTTTTAGAGGTAAAATTTAGTTATTCAGTATGTTTTATATTCTATTTCTTTTTTTAATGAATATAAGAAACTTGTTTTCTTAAAAATTAATATTATCTTCAGCATATTTTTGGTTGTGTCAAAGACTTATTGATACATATTTTAAAATCAAAATTCAAACAGAAAAAATCTAGATGTATTGGAGTATGAGATTTTAGGAAATAATGTTTAAGACAAGCAATTTTTAAACAAATACTGTCTTTACACTGGATTATTTCACTAATTACCTGTTTATGGTCAGAATTTCAAAGAAGCATTAAAAGGTAGTAGGAAATTATAATTTATCTTTATTTTTATTAGATTGACAAAATATATATGCACTATTTTGACAATATAGTATAAAGATTTCCTATATCATTCTTGTGGACATAAAATGTTGAGATTCTTGTACAGTAACATGTTATAAATATCATTAAGTTAATGATAGTTAATATAAATTTTCTTAATTGACTAATGTATATAGTAATGTTAAAATTATTTTGTTAATTTTTCTACAGACACTTGCCACATCTCAAGGCAATATTTTGGAAAATAAGGATTTGATTGAATCTTTGAATCAGACAAAAGCAAGCAGTGCTCTTATTCAAGAGTCACTTAAAGAATCTTACAAACTCCAGATTTTTCTTGATCAAGTAATTATTTCCTCTTTGTGATCTTATACATGTTGTCTAAACTTTCATATTAATAGCATTTAAAATGTGCAGTAAGGAATTCAGAGGAACAGTGATTGCCAAAAAAGAAAGCTATTCACAAAAACCGTAGCCTTGGGTCTGGTTGATGTTATTATAGGGAGGGTGATGAGATTTGGGGGCCTGGAGGACAAGGACTGATGTTCAGTATACCCTGTTGGGTTCTACTGTTTCAGGTATAATGTTTATTTTTTTAAGATTTTATTTACTTATTTTTAGAGAGAGGGGAAGGGAAGGAAAAAGAAAGGGAGAGAAACATCAATGTGTAGTTGCCTCTCATGTGCCCCCTACTGAGGAGCTGGCCTGCAACCCACGCCTGTGCCCTGACTGGGAATAGAACCTGTGGCCTTTTGGTTCGCAGGCTGGCACTCAGTCCACTGAGCTACACCATCCAGGGCTCGGGTATAATGTTTTTGTTGTATTTTTTCCATTACAATTTAGTGTCCTTATATATTTCCCTACCCCCTGCAGTGTCAACACTGTTGCCCATGTCCATGAATCTTTTCCTTTTTGCTCAATCACTCCATGCCCTAGCCACCACCCCCACTGGCTGTCATCTGCTCTCCATCTGTGAGTCTATCTATGTTTTGCTTGTTAGTTCAGTTTGTTCGTTAGATTCCACATATGAGTGAAATCTTACAGTATTTGTCTTTCTCTGACTGATTTATTTCACTTAGCATGATGTTCTCCAGGTCCATCCATACTGTTGTGAAGGGTAAAATTTTCTTTTTTACTACTGAGCTGAATTCCCATCTGTAAATGTCCCATAGTTGTTTTATCCACTCATCTACTGATTGACACCTGGGCTGATTCCGTATCTTGGCAATTGTAAATAGTGCTGCAAGGAACACAAGGGTGTTTATGTTCTTTCGAATTAGTGTTCTGGTTTCCTTCGGATATATAACCAGAAATGGGATCACTAGATCAAAAGGCAGATGCGTTTTAAATTTTTTGATGTATCTCCATACCGATTACCACAGAGACTGCACCAGTCTGCATTCCCACCAACAGTGCAGAAGGTTCCCCTTCTCCACATCCTTGCCAGCACCTGCTGTTTGTTGATTTATTGATGATGGCCGTTCTGACATGTGGGAGATGATATCTAATTGTAGTTTTAATTTGCATTTCTCTGATGATTACTGACATTAAGCATCTTTTCATATGTCTGTCTATTGATCATCTGTGTGTCCTCTGGAGAAGTATCCATTTAGGTCCTTTGCCCATTTTTTAACTAGATTGTTGGGGTTTTTTGGTGTGTTTTGTAAGTTCTTTATAAATTTTGGATATTAATCCTCTATTAGGTATTTTGATAAATATGTTCTTCTGTTCTGTGAGTTACCTTTTTATTTTGTTGATGATTTCCTTTATTATGCAAGAACTTTTTAGTTTGATGTAGTCTCATTTATTTATTTTTTTCTTTCATTTCCCTTGCTGTGGAGATATATCTGATAAAATATTGCTATGAGCAGTGTCTGAAATTTTGCTACCTATGTTTTCTTCTATGATTTTTATGTTTTCAAGTCTAACAGTTAAGTCTTTGATCCATTTTGAATTTATTCTAGTGTGTGGTGTAAGAAGGTGGTCTAGTTTCTTTTTTCTGCACATATCTGTCCAGTTTTCCCAACACCATTTATTGAATAAACTTTCTTTAGCCCATTGTATGTGCTTGCTTCCTCTGTTAAATACTAATTGCCCATAAAGTTGTGGGTTTATGTCTGGGCTTTCTATTCTGTTCCATTGCTCTGTGTGTCTGTTTTTATGCCAGTACTATGCTATTTTCATTACCATGGCCTTATGGTACAGTTTCATATTAGATAGCATGATTCCTCCAATTTTGTTCTTCTTTTTCAGGATCACTGTTGCTATGTGGTTCTATATAAATTTTTTAAATATTTGGTCTAGTTCTATGAAATACGTCGTTGGAATCTTGATAGGAATTGCATTGAATCTATAGATTGCTTTGGGCAGTATGGATAGTTTACTGTTGTTAATTCTTCCTATCCGTGAACAAATGGAAGTATGTGCTTCCACTTATTTATATTTTCTTCCATTTCTTTCTTCAGTGTTTTCTAATTCCCCAAGTACGGGTTTTTTTTTTACATCCATGGTTAGGATTATTCCTAGGTATTTTATTCATTTTGAAGCAATTGTGAATGGGATTATTTTCTTAATTTCCATATCTGTTAGTTCATTATTGGCATATAAAAATGCAACTGATTTCTAGATATTAATTTTGTGTCCTGCTACTTTGCTGAATTCATTTATCAGTTCTAGTAGTTTCTTAGTGGAATCTTTGGGGTTCTCTATGTACAGGATCATTTCATCTGCCAGTAATGACAGTTTTACTTATTCCTTTCCAATTTGGATGACTTTTATATCATCTTTTTGTTTGATTGCTGTGGCTAGAACTATGCTGAATAGGAGAGATGAAAACAGACATCCCTGTCTTGTTCCCCACCTTAAGGGGAACACTTGTAGTTTCTGCCCGTTGAGTATGGTGCTGGCTTTCACATATGGCCTGTATTATGTTGAGGTGTGTTCCCTCTATTTCCACTTTGCTGAGAGTTGTTATCATAAATGGATGCTGGATTTTATCAAATGCTTTTTCTGCATCTATCTATATGATCATGTGGTTTTTATCCTTTTTTAATGTGGTGTATCACATTTATTGATTTGTGAATGTTGTATCCACCTTGCATTCTCAGAATAAATCCCACTTGATTATGATGTATATTCTTTTTGATGTGTTGCTATATTCAGTTTGCTAATAATATTTTCGTGAGGAATTTACCATTTATACTTATCAGGGATATTGGCTTTTAATTTTCTTTTTTGTAGTGTCTTTATTTGGTTTTGAAATTTGATAATCCTGGCCTCGTATAATGAGATTGGGAGCCTTCCCTCTTGAATTTTTTGGAATAGTTTGAGAGGGAAAAGTGTTAGATCTTCTTGGAATGTTTGGTAAAATTCACCTGCGAAGCCATCCAGTTCAGGGGCTTTTGTACCTTGGGAATTTGTTGATTACTACTTCAGTTTCACTAGTTGTAATCTGGCTATTCAGATTTTCTGAATCTTCCTGATTTAGTTGTGTAAGATTGTATGTTTCTAGGAATTTATCTGTTTCCTCCAGGTTGTCCAGTTTGTTGGCATATCATTGTTCATAATATTTTCTTACTATGCTTTGTATTTTTTTGGTGTCAGTTTTTATTTCTCCTCACTCATTTCTGATTTTATTTGGTTCCTGTTTTTTTTTTTTTAAAGATTTATTTTTATTTATTTTTAGGGAGAGGGGAAGGGAGGGAGAAAGAGAGGGAGAGAAACAGCAATGTATGGTTGCCTCTCACATGGCCCTCACGGGGACCTGGCCCGCAACCCAGGTATGTGCCCTGACTGGGAATCGAACCGGGGCTGCTTGGTTCCCAGCCCGCACTCAATCCACTGAGCTACACCAGCCAGGGCAAGTTCCTGTTTCTTTTCTTCTTGATGAGTCTGGTTAAAGGTTTGTCGATCTTGTTCATCTTTTCTAAGAACTAGCTCTTGGATTCATTGATCTATTATACCATTTAGTTTTTTAGACTTTACTTTGTTTATTTCTGTTCTGATCTTTATTATTTGCTTCTTCCTACTCACTTTGGGTTTTATCTGCTATTCTTTTTTAAGTTCCTTTAAGTGTGAAGTTAGATTGTTTATTTGAGCTTTTTCTTGTTTTTTGATATAGGCCTGTAATGCTATGAATTTCCCTCTTAGGATTGCTTTCCCAGTGTCCCACAGATTTGGGATTGTTGTATCCTCATTTTTATTTGTTTCAAGGTATCTTTTGATTTCTTCCTTGGTCTCTTTGTTTGGCCTTTCATTGTTTAATAACATGTTATTTAGCTTCCATGTCTTTGTGTATTCTTTAGTGTTCTTGTGGTTGATTTCTAGTTTCATAGCATTGTGATCAGAGAAGATGCTTGATGTGATTTCAGTCTTCTTAAATTTATTCAGTCTTGTTTTGTGTCCTAGCATGTGGTCTGTCCTAGAAAACGTTCCATGTGCACTTGAAAAATATGCATATTCTGCTGCTTTGTGGTGACATGCTCTGAAGACATCAATTAAATCCATTTCAGCCAGTGTGTCGTGTAAGGCTGCTGTCTCCTTGTTGATACATCGGAAGAGCTATCCATTGAAGTCTATGGGTTGTTAAAATCCTCAACTATGACTCTGTTTCTGTTGATCTCTCCCTTTATGCCCATCAAGGTTTGCTTCACACATTTAGGCACTGCTCTGTTTGGTACTTAAGTGTTCACTAGGTTTATATCCTCTCATTGGATTGCTTCCTTTATTATTATGTAGTGTTCTTCTTTGTCTCTTTCATAGCCTTGATTTTAAAGTCTATTTTGTTGGATATAAATACTGCTACCCCAGCTTTTGTTTCTTTTCCATTTGCATGAAATATCTTTTTCCAATATTTTACTTTTAGTCTGTGTGTATCTTTCTATCTGAGATGGGTCTCTTGGAGGCAGTATATATATGGGTCTTGTTTCCTTATCCATTCAGCTCCCCTGTGTCTCTTGGTTGGAAAATTGAAGCCATTGCCATTTAAGGTGATTATTGATAGACATATTTTGTGCCACTTTATTGTTAGATTATTTTCCTCTTTTGATTTTAAATGATAGCCTTGCTGGGTAATGTAGCCCTGGTTGTAGGTCCTTGCTTTTCATTACTTTGAATATTTCACGCCACTTCCTTTTGGTCTGAAATGTTTCTGTTGAGAAATCAGATGACAGTGTCATTGGTGTTCCCTTGTAGGTAACTACCTGCTTTTCTCTTGCACCCTTTAGGATTCTCTCTTTATCTTTAAGCCTTTATCTTTAAGTCATTTTAATTATGATGTGTCTGGGTGTAGTGCTCTTTGGGCCCAACTTCTTTGGGACACTCTGAGCTTTCTGGGCTTGTGTGTTTTTTCTTTACCAGGTTAGGTATGTTTTCAATCATTATTTCTTAAATAAGTTCTAAGTACCTTAGTCATTCTTTCTCCTTCTAGTATTCCCGTGATGTCAGTGTTGTTATGCTTTATGTTGTTCCATGGGTTTCTTAAGCTCTCCTCACTTTTTAAATCCTTTTTTCTTCTCTCCTTGGGTATTTTTTTTCTACCCAAGTTACTAATTTGATCCTCTGCTTCATCTAACCTACTGTTTATTCCTTCCAGTGTAGTATTTATTTCAGATACTGCTTTCTTCATTTCTGAGTGGTTCCTTTTTATGGTTTCTCTGTCTTTTTTTCATGCTGTTGTGTATCCTTGTAACCATTACTTTGAACTGTCTATCTGATAAATTGCTTGCCTCCATTTCATCCAGCTCTTCTTCTGGAGAATTCCCTTGTTCTTTAATTTGGGGCCTGTTTCTTTGTTTTGTCATTTTGGCTGCCTCTTTGTGTTTGTTTTATATCTATTAAGTAAACCTGCAAGACTGTGGTGCAGGCCTAAGTCAGCCCCTGCCTGTGATTGGCCCTGGGCAACTGGTTCAGAGCTATCAGCCATCCACAGCTTGTGGCTCCCTCTGCTGGGCCTCTGTGAGTGCAGAAAGTAGCAGGCCATGTACCAATGCTGGCTTTTACTAACACCGGGCACTGGGGAGGGTTAGCTACAGACTCAGAACCCCCATTGATGTGCCTCTGCCTGCAGGCTTTCTGTAGGGTTAATCAGTGAATGTCTTCCAGCTGTACTCCTCAGCAACTGGGCTTAAGCACCACAGAGTGGGGCAGAGTAATTCCTGTGGGTGGGGCTATATCTTCCCCTCAGGCTGATGCCACTAGGACAGGAGTGGCCTGAGAAAGATAACTCCCTCAGTGTGGGGGGTGACTCAGCACAGGAATCCTGGCAGCTGTCCCTTCAGTTCTCTCCCCAGAGCCACCAACCCCAGGCTCCCCTCAAGCATCTCTAGTCCACTGTGCCCTCCCTCTGCTGGAAGCCAGGGTAAGTGGCTGCAAATGAAATTTTGTGCATTTGCCCCTTAAGAGGCTCTCTGCATTTCTAGCTGTTTCTCCCTGGTGAACAGAAACCCTGCTGCTTTTTACATGCATATGTTATTTGGGTTCCTTTTCTGGTTCTGGTGCTGTAGGCCAGGGAGCCCAGCTTGGGATTTAGACACCACACTTCTAAGGGGGAGTTCCCCAGGCAATGAAATATCCCTCCAGCACTTCAGCTGCTGACTGTAGGGTCCCAGCCAGTCCTCTCCCACCTCCTCTGCACTCCCTACCAGTATTATTGTTGTGATGTGGCTTATTCCATGTGTGTGTCTGTGGTTATAAGGCTAGTGTTCAGTTGGTTATTCAGGAGGATTTTTCTATATTTTAGTTTTAATTCCAGTTTCATTCTTAGAGGTGGTTAGTGTAGCTTCCACTTCCTCCTCTGCCATTTTTGGTCTCAGATATAATGTTGTCTAAAATTCTAGAGCTACAGTTTTGTACTAAAATTTAAAATGAGCATATTGAACATGACTCTTAAAGCATCTTTGTCATTCTTGGAACTTAAGGCAAGTTAAATATGTTAATTAAAAGAGGTATAAGCTTTTTTTTTTCACTAAAAACATTTTTTACCTGCTTGTCCTTGACTATGTGATTATACTGATCTGAACTATTTCTTACAAATGGTTAAAATCCTTTTAACTCTTTTTGATATTTCCTTTTGTAAAATCCAACCCTTTATCAGTACAATATATTTTTCCTCTCCTACATTTTAGTGACTGAGCTTTGCTTGACGAAAATCAGACCACCAAGCAGATTAGTGTTGTTATGAATTCTCAGGCCCGACCTGGCCTGTCTCCGGTGACACCTTTCCTTCTTTCCCATTCACCTCGCTAACTTCTTCAAATTTTTATTTTAGTGTTTTTCAGCCCTGGTCAAATTTTACAATTATATATTATTACTTTTGTCATTTGGGAAAGAGCTTTGTAAATACTAGAATAAGAGCAAAATTATAGTCAGTTCTAATCCAGTTACCCCACCTGGCAGATGTCATGACTGTCATTCTAGACCAAAAGGGATTTGAACTCTCTTTGCTTTCTTTTTCTTAACAGGCATAGGAAAGTCACAGACATAATGTTACCAGTGTTATATTTGTAATCCCGGCTCTGTGATCAAATGATGTGGAGAACCTTCTTAGAGTTATATTCAGAACCTGGAGATGATTTAATCTACAATCCTCTCATTTTTATCATCCTTTACCTTCAGTGAGAATCAAAGCCCATGTGGTTATTGGCGCTTTCCCTGTGCTTATGTCGGCAGTGCTGGGCATTTGACTGCCTTGACGTGGCCCCTGGTACTGCCTTCGTTACCCTAGCTACCTCAGTGCGCGTGCTGACACTAGTCGCACACGCTGGGTTCACAGTTCTTACGTTCTTCTGCTGCAGGGCTAGCCTCCTGGTGCCGTGCCCTCTTTCATTACTCAGATTAATTGTCTTTTGAAATCTAAAATTTCATCTTACTCTCTTCCCTTAATACAGGTGCTCTTGCTCTTTATTAAGATCAACCCAGTTCCATCCATGCTGTTGCAAAGGGTATAAGCTGGAGAGCATTATGCTAAGTGAAGTAGGCCAGGTGGTGAGGGACAAATACCATATGATCTCACCTTTAACTGGAACATAATCAACAAAAGAAAAAAGCAAGAAAAACATAACCAGAGACATTGAAATTAACAACAGTCTGACAGTGGCCAGAGGGGAGGGGGGAGGGGACAATGGGGAGAAGGGTTTTCAGGAACCACTGTAGAGGACACATGGACAGAACCAAGGGGGAGGAGGGAGGCAGGGAAGGGAGATGGGGTTGGAGGGGGAGGGAGGAGGGGAGGGGAGAGGATGCAGACAACTGTAATTGAAAAACAATAAAGTAATTTTTAAAAAATGTACTTAAAAATATGGGGAAAAAAAAGATCAACCCATTAGCCACTTCTAGCTTTGTAATATGAGGGGTAGAGAAGTATTTAAAATATATTGCCTTCATTTTTCTAAAAATAAAAACTGGATCATGCTATTCCTTATAGTTCTGAAGTTCTATGATTTGTCATCTTTGTTTCTTGGATAGTAAGGCTGCAGCTGGATGTGTGCATAATGGCCTGTAGGTGGCAGTAAAGCACTGTTACTCAGATTTCTTTTTTCTCCCCCAATTACTGATCCACAGGAGCGGGATGCCTATCTTCCTCTGGCAGAGAGTGCCAGTAGGATGTACTTCATTATCTCTGACTTGTCCAAAATTAATAACATGTACCGTTTTAGTCTGGCTTCGTTTCTTCGACTTTTCCAGCGAGCTCTGCAAAACAAACAGGTATGCTGTTGATTTCTGTGGCTGAGATGGAATAAGACAGATCACTTTACTGATGATTAACGTATAATAATAATTTCCTGAGCAAACTGATTTGGAATTACACTTCAAAAGGCCACATGTAACAATTTTAAACTGTACTTAAAAGAAAGTAGCTCCTTAATTGTATTTTATGTTCTTAACAAACTGTCCCACTGTGATGGGCTTTTTAACCAGAAATGATTTATGTTCTTAGTATAAATTAAAAAGTAATAGATGATTGTTTATTTAAAAAAAAACCAAGTGATTTAGGAAAATATAAAGATAAGAAATTACTCACATACTCCCATTACTTGGAGAAAATAACAATTAAAATTCTGTTGTATATCCTTTTGCTTGAAGCTGTAAGATGCACCAGTTACTGTTTTAGATAATGGGGACACAAGAGTGCATGCTGCTTTATGAAGTTTATATTCTGATGGAGGGAAGGCTATATTAAGGAATATAAGTTGCTTTAACCTAAAAGATTCATATGGTCTTTTAAAAAAGTATTAGTATATGTAGACAACTTTTATGTTAATAAATACAAAGCTATGCAATATTAGTGAGAGATTGTGACATTGTACCATACTGTACCTACTATGTGGACATTGTTCTGGTTACTTGTGCTGAAAATCATTTGACCCCCAATTTTGGCAGATTAAAACTTTTTTGTATACTCATGCATTTTTTCTTACACTCACGGATTCTATGGGGAATTTGGTTAGGGCTTATCTCTACTTAACAGTGTCTGGGACCTCAGGAAGACTAGAAAGTCAAAAATGTTAATGCAAAAATGATTCTGTTTGATCTGCTGACATGTGAATTATAAAACATCAATCATATGTTATGAACCAGCACTCACAGACTGTAAGTGTGGGGGTGGGAGAGCCTTTACTTGCATTTCTTGTGCCTGGGGTGGGAGGACTTGACGATTAGCCCTGAAACTTGGCTTCCTCAGAACCGAGTAGTTGGATTTCTCATATTACATCTTAGAGCACCAAGCCTGTATTCTGGAGGCCAAGGCGGAAGCTGAATCACCTTTTATAACCCAGCCTTGTGTCGGGTCATTTCTACTCTATTCTATTGGTTGAAGTAGTCACAGCTGACCCAGATTTAAGGACATGGGGAAAATAGACGTTACCCCTTGCTGGAAGGACTATAAAAAATTGGGGGGTCATATTTTAAAACAGCTACAGATATTTATAAGTTTGGGGTTTTTTGGTGTTTCACTTCAATTATTTTTCTTAGTCATATTCTTAGATTTAGATAGCCAGGGCAAGAATGCACATTTGTAAGCCTTGCACATTGTCTAATTGCCCTTTGAAAATATGTGCTATTGGTATCTTAAACTGATGCAAAGGGTGCTTTTTTCTCTCCGTACCTTAACCAACAGTGGATATTATATATCTTCGAATAATTGTCCTTTTAGATCATTGAAAACTATTTTATTGTGCTTGCAAGTCTTTGATCATTTATAAGAACTTGTAAGTATAGGATTATTTTATATCTGTATTTCTTTGGTGAATTTTTTCATTCTATGCTATTCATATTTAAAAATTGAGATTTAAGATATCTTACATATTGAGGACGTTATACCTTTGTCATATGTTGCAAATATTTTGAATTTTTATCTACTCTTTTACGTTTTTCCAAAATATTTTTATGAGGCAAAATTTATCTAACTATTCTTTATAGTTCTTGTGTTTGGTATAATACTGACATGGGTGGTTTTATAAAAATTATTTTTGGGGTGAAAAGTAATTTTTTCTTTTAGTTAAATTAGGGAACAAAATGTTATATGCAAGTAGATTGCCTTAAATCTGTTTTGTTTTGGTTTTTTTTTTAGGAAAGATTATTCTATTAATATTTATTGCAGACTCACTATGTGTCAGACATTCCTTTAGGCAAACACTGGGTTTCAAGAAGCGGGGAAAAAGCAGGAGAATGAATGATTGCTGTTTTGGTCCTTAGTTTTTAAAAATATCTTTGAGTTTTCAAATAGGTTAAATTTAATCAAGCTATTTATAAAATATACTCATAGAATCATTTTTATTAAAAAAAACAGAATGGTATAATGTCTGTGAATGTTGGTTCATCTAGAGAGTCATTTTTGCTTATATTTTTGCATTAAAGTTTTCTTATGTATTACTTAGTATACAGTAAAAATATTCATGTTAAAGTCAGTAACTATAAATTGGTATGACAACTGATAAATAGATTAGAGGTTTTTACTAAACTTAATAAGAATTATGGTTATTTACTCTTTAAGAAAGCTTATAATTCAGTATCTTTTCAGTAATAATAGTTCTGTGATAATATGGCCATTGAATAACATCTGTGTGTGTGTGTGTGTGTGTGCGCTTGTGTATACTTGGGTGTGTGTGTTTGAACTTATTTTAAATCGTAAATAAGTAAAAAACTTGCTTTCCAATGTTTTGAAAATCCATTGGATCTTGTCAGTACTTTACTCTGTCTCACAATAAGAGTATCTTTTAGTGAAGTCTCAATATCACATGTGATCTCTGGTAATAAATAGTGAAATGAAGAGCGCTTGCCATGTAAACTATTAACGATGCTCTCTCAGAACCTGCTGCTAACTAGGACAGAAACCTCGGTTTGATGCATCTGAATGCTAGTTCGTGATGTTTTTACCAATTTCACACATTACAGTGTTCATCTTGGATGTGTTTCTCTAAACTGACTGAATTATTTTATTGGTTTTTTTCTTGTCAATTATAGTTATAAGGAAGCAAACAAATTTAGTCTAGATACTATACCTGAATTGAACATTGCAAAGCATGTGTTCTTCAAATGCTCCCAGAAGTGAGTGGTGAAATTCATATCACACTTATGGAAAAGACCAGCTTTCATGGTTTTCATGACCTCCTCCCCCATTTCTATCCCAAGCCATTTTTCATGAATCAAAGGAAATAGCCACTAATACTATTTTTTTCCAATTATGGCAGTCATGTAAAATGGAAGTACAAAAGCAAATAAAAACACTAAAGGTATGCATGAATTTTTACAACACCAATATCAGAGTTATTGCTCATCCTTATTCAATATGGAGGGCATGGTTTAAGATTATTTAGGTTCTTATATTGAGGATGAGAAAATTCTGTATAGGGTGGTTCTGGTCATACAGTTTTGGGGCTGGATTGGTAATGATAATAGAAGTAATGAAATGGTTTTAACCCAGACTGATGTAGTACATTTTTAATAGGTTTTTTTTTGTATTTTTCTCCATTACCCTTCCCCCACTTATGCCCTCTCCCACCTTCATGCTTCCCTACCCCTAAGAATCAAAGTGGTGTGAGAAAATTTAATTCATATTGTATTATTGAAAATTGATAGTAATTTTTATGTGTTAAAAGCTTTAACTGTGAAAAAATTCAACCGAGTAAATTTGAAGATGTAATTGGCTCCGTTAAGTGATTCATTAATTAGGCAGCATCCCATCTAGCAAGCAGAAGGGCACTCTGAGGCACTGTACAAAATGTACGAAGAAGGGTGGGTCAAGGGATTTGTTAGGAAAAGAAAAGAAAGGAATTTTTAGTCTGGACTTCATCTTTTTTGGAGAAAGGGAATGACAAGGGTTTTATTACAGAGATTGGGTCATCTTCCTTTAGTGGGGAGAAGGGAATAGTGTGGATGAATTATGCCTAAGTGACAGATTACCTTACTGGTGTTTGACCAGAAGGAAATTATAGACTGGTTGATAAAGATTATATTTCTGGTGAATGTCAAAACCACAATTAGGTCAGCTATTAAGTCTAGGTTTGGTATCATGGGCTTTAGAATAAGTTTTCCCATTTTGGGCCTGTGGTTTTCTAAGCTCTATATGTTAAGAAAAAAGATACCATATTTTTTTTATTATATTAGTGTACAAGTTTAATTTACTTATTTGTTTAGCTCTTTGAATTTGATTGTCAAAGGTTCCAGAATCAGATTTGAGTGTAGAGGAACAATTTATAAGCATGATTAAACTTTGGGGTACCTTTTAAATATTTATAAATTTTCTAAATTTTTTAATTTTCAAATTTTAATTTACAGGATTCTGAAAATACAGAACAGCGAATTCAGTCTCTTATCAGCTCATTAAAACATATGGTATATGAATATATATGCCGTTGTCTATTTAAGGTAAGAAATGCTACTTTTTTTTTTACCTATAAAGTACTACCTGCCCCTTGATTTAATATAGTATTACAGTTCAATTATGTAGCCATTTACCTACTAGAAAGGTATTGAGATTGGCATTTCTGATATTTTTCCAAAATAAAAGTCATTACCATCTAGAATGTCTTGCAGCATTTGGGGATATCATAGGGCAGCAGTGAGCAGGGAAGAAGGGAGAGCAAACACAGGGTTAGCTGACTTCTCCAGACATTCCCGGTAGGCACTGAAGGGGAAGCGGTGATGTTTATGTAGGTTGTTTCCTAGCTGGGGGTTCTCACACTCAGCAACGTTGACACTTTGGGCCAAAGTATTATTTGTTGTGGGTTACTGTTCTCTGGCCTCTACCCTTAGCTGATGCCAGTAGTACTTTCTTTCCCTCAGTTGTTACAATCAAAAGTATTTCTGGACATTTCCAGATGTGTGTTGGGTTGGGGACAAAACTGTCTCCTGTTCCTGGAATTAAAGTAAACTAATGCTTGATCTGAGTTGAGACAAATTCGTCATGGGAGTCTTTATGTTATAAGGCCTGCAGAGAATATAAAATGAAATATATTTTAGAAATTTGTACTATTTAGAGTTATTATGCTCCAATTATATAGGCTTCTTAGAAAATCTTGAAAAAGATAGTTAATATATTCTTTAGAAAGGGTTAGTAATTTTTTTGATTAGAGTGATATTGTTGAGGATCTTCACTTGAGACAGTAAGTCCTTCACAGTGCCTTTCAGCACCTCTTTAAGGGATATTATTGGAAGTTCAAAGAATTATAGTTGAGTGTTTCCACACAGTTGCTTCTCTAATGAGAACTGTGGATTTCTATTTTTCTTTTATGGTCATTCTAAAAATTGTCTGTTTGGCTCTTTATTTTAACTTGTGTAAAATTGGGAATTACAAGCAAATGATTTCAAATGTCACTAAAAGGCTATGATCCTAGATATGAGGATGACGTATCAGGAGAATTTCATCAGTTATAGATCTCAGATATTGCTAATATTTGTATAGTGCATAATCATGATATAGTACTTTAAAATTTTAATACATGAACAAAACTTAAAAAACATTTTCTGAAGAGTCTCAAATCTTGTGGAACTCTATAGAAAAAACCTTAAAGAGTTATTTCACCCTCTCCTCACACTTTTACTCCTTCATTAGAGTAAAGCAGTTCAAAGTTTGGTTTCTTATAGTCCATTTCCTTTTTCTTTATATTCGTATGTGCAAATACATAAAGCTTTTTATTTTCTTTAACTATGTGTTTTGTTCTGTTTCATCTCTTGTTGCAGGAGGTCCTGCAGATCTTCCCACAACATAAATATGTTAACCTCATTATATTTAGTGATTGTGTGGGACTCCATAATGTGGTTATGTGCTAATTTCTGTAACTACTGCTTTATTTTAGATTAAATTAGACTATTTATTTATTCTTTTGCTATTATGAATGCAGTGAAGTCCTGTGCAGTATACTGATCTTTATGTACATGTGTAAGTAGGTATTTCTATTCAGTAGATTTCTCAATGAGATATAATTGCTGGATATATACTTTTAAATTTTGTTGAATGTTATCATATTGCCTTCTATAAGTTCTTTACCAGTTAATTCTCTTATCTATATGGTAAGGAGGCCACCACATCCCTTGTGTCCTTGTCAATCCTTGGTATTATCAAACTTTAATTTTTACTGAGTCATAGTTTATAAATATATTTATTTAAAATTCTTCTCTGTATTTTTATTAAGGTTGTTTATTTTTACCTTCCTCTGTTATTTGCTATGTTTGTCTTGTTGCCATGTTTGTCTTTATTTCTTGGTATTTTAAAGAATAAGGTCTGCTTTATAGAACAAGTCTCCTTTGTTATAAATATTGTTCTTTTATTTCATTTTTAACATTACTTTTATTTTTCTAATTTTTATTTTTATTTTTTCTAATATATTCATGTTTAAAGTATATTTTATTGATTATGTTATTACAGTTGCCCCATTTTTTCTCCCCTTATTTCCCTCTGCCCTGCACTCCCCCTTCATGTCCATGGGTCGTACATATAAGTTCTTTAGTTTCTCCATTTCCTAAACTATTCTTAACCTCCCCCTGTCTATTTTGTACCCACCATTTATGATTCCTTTTTTTTTTTTAAGATTTTATTTATTTATTTTTACAGAGAGGGAAAGGACGGGAGAAAGACAGGGAGAGAAACAGCAATGTATGGTTGCCTCTCACACGGCCCTCATTGGGGACCTGGCCTGCAACCTAGGCATGTGCCCCGACGGGGAATCGAACCAGCACCCTTTGGTTCCCAGCCCGCACTCAATCCACTGAGCTACACTAGCCAGGGCCCATTTATGATTCTTATTCCCTGTACCTTTCCCTCATTCTCCCCCCTCCTCCTTCCTGCTGATAACCCTACATGTGATCTCCACTTTTGTGATTCTGTTCCTGTTCTACTTGTTTGCTTAATTTGTTTTTGTTTTTTAGGTTCAGTTGTTGATAGTTGTGAGTTTGTTGTCATTTTACTCTTCATACTTTTGATCTTCTTCTTCTTCTTAGATAAGTCCCTTTAGCATTTCATATAATAAGGGCTTGGTGATGATGGACTCCTTTAACTTTACTTAATCTGGACAGTACTTTGTTTGCCCTTCCGTTATAAGTGATAGCTTTGCTGGATAGAGTAATCTTGGATGTAGGTCCTTGCCTTTCATGACTTGGAATACTTCTTTCCAGCCCCTTCTTGTCTGTAAGGTTTCTTTTGAGAAATCAGCTGGTGGTCGTAAGGGCACTCTTTTGTAGGTAACTGTCTTCTTTTTTCTTACTGCTTTTAAAATTCACTCCTTATCTTTAATCTTGGGTAATTTAATTATGATGTGCCTTGGTGTGTTGTTCTTCCTTGGATCCAGCTTCTTTGGGACTCTCTAAGCTTCCTAGACTTGCATGTCTATTTTCTTTGCCAGATTGGGGAAGTTGTCCTTCATTATTTTTTCAAATAAGTTTTCAATTTCTTGCTTTTCCTGTTTTCCTTCTGGTACCCCTATGATTTGGATGTTGGAACATTTAAAGTTGTTCCAGAGGTTCCTCAGCCTCTCCTCCTTTTTTTGAATTCTTGTTTCTTCATTCTGTTCCAGTCAAATGTTTATTTCTTCCTTTTGTTCTAAATCATTGATTTGAGTCCTGATTTCCTTCCCTTTGCTGTTGATTCTCTGCATATTTTTATTTTACTTTGTATAGCCTTCACTTCTTCCTTTATTTTGTGACTGTACTCTTATCTCAGTGAGCATCCTGATTACCTGTGTTTTGAACTGTACATCTCATAGGTTGTCTATCTCCTTGTCATTTAGTTCTTTTTCTGAAGTTTTGATCTGTTCTTTCATTTGGGCCATATTTCTTTGTCTTGGTGCACCTGTAATGTTGTAAGGGACTGAGCCTTAGGTATTTGCCAGGGTGGAGCAACCCACTTCACTGCACTGTGGAGCTGTCTGTGGGGGAGGGGTCAGAGAGGGAGCAATGTTGCTTGCTCAGCTCTCGCCCCACTTTCAGTCACTTCCTCAGCTACCCATAAGCCAGTTGCACCTTCCTGGTGCTGACTCTTGGGTGAGTGGGTCTCTCCAACTGATTCTCCTGTGAGACTGGCAGTTTCTCCTGGTGCCACAACCCCCACAAATTTTTACAGCCAGAGGTTTTGAAGCTTTCTTTTCCTATGCTGGAACCCTGGGTTGTACTGTGTCTCTCCCCAGTTGTTCCTCCTGGTTTATCTGCTCGAGAATGTGGGACTATTTGGTCCACCAGCTGCCATATTGCCCATCTGGTCTACCAGCCACTGCCTTGCAGGGCACCCTCCACCCTGGCTGCCCATCTCCGCCCTTCCTACCAGTCTGGATGAATGATTCTTCTTTAATTCTTTTGTTGGTGGGCTTCCATACAATTTGATTTTCTGGCATTTCTGGTAGTTTTTTGTTTTTAAATTGGTTGGTGTCCTTCTTTTGGTTGGTGAAAAAGCAAAGCATTTCTATCTATGCCTCCATCTTGGCCGGAACTTACATATTTTATTTCTGAATCATTTTATTTATTTTTTTATTTTTATGTAATTGAAATGATTACATTATTTGTATGATTAGGTTTTTTTCAGTGTGTGGCTTTAACTTTTCTTATTTCTTGTGAATATGTTAAGGCTTCAAAATTTCATTTTGCTCACTTTCCTAATAATATATTTAATGCTTTTTTACTTTCCATCTAAGACCTATGCACTAAAATAGACTGTGATTTATGAAAATATTACAGAGGTACTGTTATTTTAAAGTGCCTCCAAATACTTCTTGAAAGTAGATATGTTATAAATAAGTATTATTCTTGAAAAATGTTTTAAGTCAAAAGAGAACCTATGCCCTGGCTGGTGTGGCTCAGTAGATTTAGAGCTGGCCTGCAAACCAAAGTGTTGCCAGTTTGATTGCCAGTCTAGGGCACATGCCTGGGTTGAGGGCCAGGTCACCAGTCGGGGGTACATGAGAGGCAGCCACACCTTGATGTTTCTCTCCCTCTCTTTCTCCCTTCCTTCCCTTCTCTAAAAATAAATAAAACCTTTAAAATAAAAAGTAAACTGTTTATTCATTCAAAATATTAGTTGCCTTTAATTTTTTAAAGATGTTCCATAATTCTTTATTAATAACATATTTTTGGACACCAGTTAAATCCAAATTTTTAGCAGCTTTTCTTATTAGGAATTTCTTGTTTGTTTCTAACCTATATATTTCTACTGTATATTTTTATATTTAATAATATAGATATTCAAGGTATAATAAGTACTCAGTATCAAAATGATTTAAATTATTAATAAAGTATAAAGAGGGTTACTTCTTTTAAGTCATTTACCTTTAAAAAATACATTTAAGTTGGGCCAAAGCCAACATTTTGTTGCAGTAGGAATGAGCTTGTAAGACAACATTCTTAATATTTTTAGTACCCAACTGGAATTTTTCATTGCCTACCTTGAGTAATACTTTTATGTTGTGAATAGCAAAATCATTTTTTAAAAAGCTGTAGTTTATGATTTTTAAGACGTGTTTTTAATTGATGATGGGATATCTGTTTTGTGAAATTCATATTTTAGTATAATATTGAGCTTTTTAAATATGAATTCAGCAGTCCATACAGTTTCAGTGGTGAATAAAAATTCAGAAAGCACAGTAATTATTAAGCAATAAGGTATATTTGTAACATTTAGTGGAATAGTATTATATATAATACTATCTGATTTCATATTTTAGTGAAAGCTTTGTGGGTTTTAGCCCTCAGCACCACAGTGAACTGCCCGTCAGTGTGTCTTTTGTGCTGACTGTACCTGCTGTGTCGGTGACAGCCGCATGGCAGCGCTAGACCCTTGAACTAGAGACAGGTTGGATTATGAGTATTCATGTCACACAGAAGTGAAAGCGACTTGACCTGGAATAATGAATGATTGACTTGTTTTGTAGCAGAAATGTTAGACTTTAATAAAGTAAGCCAAATGTGGAAAGCTGTCTGGCAATTTCAGTTTAGATCATTGGCTCTGTCATTCTTTTTCTTCAAGAGATCAGACATGTTTATTTTAGTAACCTCAGTGTTTTAGACGATTACAGGATAAGTAGCATATTTAGTGCCACAAAACTTAAGATTGCAAAACTGCGTACAAGTTAGTACTTTTATATAACATTTCTTCACTTCAGTTTATTGTTTGGAATAGATACAAAATCATAGAAATTGTTGGACTATTAAATAATTTCCAACTATACTGGGCAAGAATACAGCAAGGGGTTGGAAGGAGTGTTGGCAGAGCACAGTTTTACTGTTTCCCTTTCCTCATGGACGTGTTGTCTAAGATCTGAAAAGATAATATGAAGCATGTTTGGTGACATATGAATAGAAGTTTTCTCATGAAAACTTGTAAGTTTTGCCTCTGCAGCTCACCCTGCCTCTCTCTCTAAAGGCATTTGCTAGTTGATTGAATAAAATTCAGAAAAAGATTGTGTTTTAAAAATAAAATAATAATAGCTTCTGATGATTGTATGTATCTTACAAATTATTTAATTTGGATTTTGATTTTTTTTTCCTGACAAAAGTTGTTTTCTTATAAAAGTAGAAGTTCTCTGGTTGGTGGTTAGAAATTTATAACCTGTGTTAAGTGAATATCAGTCATTTAGATAATTTTCTTCTTCTGCTTTGATAACTTTGAAACTTGTAGTATTATACCTAACTCTTTAGATTTTCTGGAAATATAGGTGAACATGCTTAAAATTATTCACCAAAATGATTTAACTTCAAGCACCAATGAAAATACTCAAGTTCTATGCTATATCAATTTATTTGAGATTAAAGCAAGGCTTTTCTTTATATGGTAACATCTACTTTATATATTTTGTTGAACATATTTGAAAGCAATGGACATTGTAGAGTAAAAATAGAAGGAATGAATGAATTGTACTTTCCACTGCTTCTTAGTCTCTGAGAATTGTGGGGTTATAGAATATTTTTGAAATAAATTTTCTTTTCAACACATACAGTGTATCAGTTTAAAGCAGATACTTATCTGTCACCTTTTAAGACTTAAAATAGTTCAGGCACTATGTAAGTGCTTTAAATATGTTGTGATTTAATCCCTGCAACAATCCTGTTATATGAAGGAGGGAACCAAGATTTAAAGCTAGTAGCTGCTCTCTGGGTCACTCCGAATGGTGGAGCTGGAATTCATCCCATTAGACTCGATGCTGGACTTCTTGCTAAGAGGATGTGGCTGAAACAAACCATTATGTGTGGAGATGTGAACTTGATCTCACCAAAAAGTTGACTTAAGATTCCCTCATATTTATTAAATTCTCTCACAGTTTTATGTCTTTAAATACTTATTAGATTACTGTGATGACATGGAATGTGTGACTGACTTTTACCACCTAGGAGTTGACCATCTCTTACTAATTTTTCACATTTCAGCTAGTTAATTATATAAATGATCATTTGAGATTTTGCTTATTATGTATCCTCTTGATATTACAGTATTTTGTAGTAGAACCTAAGTGTACTGAGATAAATTGACATTGAATCAAACACCCAGATTTTCTGATCTGATAAGCACTATAGTCAAGGATATTAGAGGGCCAAAATATTTTCTCAACTCTGGATATCGTCAGGTTTGTTTTTGTTTTTCTGATATAAGTATTCGGAAAATCCTTCAGTTTGATTTATTCATTATTAATGTTGCTTCAGTAATTGGAAATATGGTTTCTCTCTGCTCTCAGTAAATTATATTCTTAGCTTTTTTCTTTAAGTCATCATTTTTCTCTATTATAATATTATTGTTAATACTTATGGCTAAAAGGACTCATTGGTGCAGCAGGGCAATCAAACGGCTGCCATAAGCAGCTTTGTCCTGCCATCCTTTCATTGGAGAACCTAGAAGATACTGGTTGGCCTGGCTTGGGGCATATAGCATCCCTTGTACAATTATGTGTGGAGCAATGCAATGTGATTGGCCTAATTATGATTATATACTTATCCCTGAGGGCAGTTGTCTTCTGTGACCTAAAAACAAAGAGAAAGGTAACCACCATCACCCAGTTTATTAGCTATATGTTATTGTGCCTGTTTTTCCAACATTTTGGAATATGGCCTCAGTAATCATTAACAGTCAGCTCGCGGACTCCAGCGGGTAACCTGAGACACGGAGTGTGAGGACCTCGCCTTCTCTCCATTGACACTAGAGGCTACGCTACTCTCCCTCAGTTCAAATTGAAATCAGTGTAGTTACACTGTGTGTAAATTTGCGTCTATCTATATATTTCTATAGTAAAGAATTAATTATATTATTAAGTGATAAAGCCTTCCGAGTCATACATTTATTGTCTTATTTATCTTAGTCATTATTTATTTACCTTAGATGGAGGCTGTTATTATAGTCATTATACATATTCATTAATTTATAAAATAAGCATCTTAGTGACTCATTCAGCTAATCACTGTTCAACCCCACACCTGAATTCTGACCTTTAATGCCTAAGGACACTATACATCTTCCCAAATAACATGCCCTGTCTTTTTTATAATATTTTAAGTTACATGGTAGCTATTTTATACAGATTGAAGTTGGTCATATGTTTCTTTTTTTGCACACCTGAATGATGACCATCTGCTTCCTAATTTTATATTTTGAGTATATTTTTGTACTCACTGACTCACTATAGTTGTGAGCATGTTTGTTTCTTATTGCTTAGTTAGTAGATATGTACTGAGTAATTGCTGTACCTATATAGAAATATGCGCAACATATACTTTTATGAAATCATTTTGTATTGTGTTATTGAAGACACTGTACCTCTCCTACAAAGGAGCGATTTCAGCAGGCAAGGGGATCACTCGCTGGTGGTGTTTATAGGAGGGTCCTTGTCTGTCTGCACCACGTCTTAGCTCTCCTTGTACTTATCTCTGCTTGTGTTTATAAGCATACATACGTTTATGTAAATAAAGTATTATTTACAATATAAAAAGGCTAAATAAAGTGTTTAAATTAGAACTTCGAAAATGGTGCTTCAATAGATGAGGGTTTTTTGTTTTTTATTTTTTGATTAGTAAACATTTACTTCTTTTTTTAACAGAAATAAGGTAAGCTTATTTTAGAAAGATTAAAAATAAGCACCTAAGAGAAGAAAACAAAAGTAGCTTATAATCTCTAAAATAAATGACTGATAAAAATTTTGAGCCCTGGCTGGTGTAGCTCAGTGGATTGAGCGCGGGCTGGGAACCAGAGGGTCCCGGTTCGATTCCCCGTCAGGGCACATGCCTGGGTTGCAGGCCAGTTCCCCGGTGAGGGCCATGTGAGAGCAACCATGCATTGCTGTTTCTCTCCCTCTCTGTCTCCCTCCCTTCCCCTCTCTCTGAAATAAATAAATAAAGTCTTAAAAAAAAAAAAAAAATCCAGCTTTAAAAAAAAAAAAAAAAATTTTGATACTTATTTCCAAAATTTTTGAAAAGATATATATCCATATATGTTTATAAACATACCCCCCGTCCTTTCACAATATGGGGTATGCTTTGTATTTTGATTTGAATATTTTTATGATAGATGTTTGAACCTTTAGTTATTTCAGTTTTTCCTCTACTATCAACAGTCTTACAATGAATGTTGTTATTGCTTATCTAGGAGGACATTTGTAATCACTTTGCATAAATATCTGGAAATAAATTATCTGAATTTGGGGGTATATAGATTAATCAGGAGCATATAAACATGCACAATGACAAATTGAAGATTACTAATGCAAGACTAAGAAGATTAAAAGTGATCTGGTTAATGAAGGCTGCTTCAAGCTTCACAATTGGATTTCAGCTAGTTCAATCTGCTTTGTTTTTAATGCGATGTAAACGATAATTAATCTTACTTAGCACATTCTCTAAAAATTCTAGCATTTTGTCTACCCTCCCTGACCCCAACTTAGAAGTGTTGTTTTATGTAAATATTTTTAAATAGGCATTTCTTATATTGATAAAAGTAGATAATTTGAAGACAATACAAATTTTGTGAAACCAAATTTAATGCCATGCTTTACAAAAACCACAAATTTAGAAAAAGCAAGATATAACGCCTGTTATTCCTTCCAGGCCGATCAGTTGATGTTCGCTTTGCACTTTGTTCGAGGCATGCATCCTGAACATTTTCAAGAAAACGTAAGTGACTGTAAAGGAGGAAATGTCAGAGTCACAAAGCAGTTTGGTAATGTGCCGATTCATGGTTAGATTAGAAATTACTTTAGGTAGAAATTATATATCGCCTTATTAATTTCTTACTAAGTTAGAAATTTAGTGTAAGATGCTGATATCCAATTCTACTCCCCTGTGGGTGGACCCAATATTCTGAAGTGAAGGTAAGGCAGAAAAAGTAATGTAAGTAACACCCACACTGCTGAGACATTTCTGAACTCAACTCTACTTACTCAAGTCACCAGAAGAGTCAGCTTTCTTATAGCCCTGATCTAAGCAGTGGAAGTGATAAATATAAAAATAAATGAATAAAACAATATGGGTGTACTGTGTTATTTTTTCCATTGTTTGTTATGTTCACTGACTTGCTCAGAATCAGCAGATGAAGCAAGAGGTGGACAGTTCTCAGAAGATTCCTTGAGCCTGCAAGTTTATGTTAATCTTTTAATGTATAATCTATCTTGTTTGTCTATGACTTCGTTTCTGGGCTGCCATATAATGCCCTCTCAAACTTGGAAAGAACCTCCTTCAGGCTACAGCTAACCTACCCATCTCTGGTGTGTTTCTGATATTAAAAATTATATATATTTGTAAGCAATTTTTTTCATTAGGGCATTATCATGAGGTGAGAGTCCATTATTAGGGTTGGGAGGGCATAGTGCCTGAACAGTGCAACTTGGACCTGGTAGTGACTTTTATCATTTCATGACTAGATTTTAATGATGTCCTGGGTTTCCTTAATTTAAGTAGTTGAAACAATGCAGACCATGCCTGTGTTTGCTCTTTGTTTCTCTTTACCTCCACATACTCTGGCTGACTTGTATAGTTTCTCCTGAATTTAGCAACTTGCCTCCTTTTATATCTATTAGTAACTGTGATGTCTTAATCTCCTCGTATTAATGTTTTTCATTATAATCAGTATGCTCCACACTGTGTAAGATTTAATATTACCTATTTTTTCTTCCTGGAGTATGAATAAATTATCATTGAGAAAGGAGAACACTTTTCTTTGACTCATAGGATGATAATCATTCACATTTATTAGTGATTTCATAATGTGAGTAAGAAGAGTGAATGGCCAGGGGGTGGAGGCAGGGCATGTAACTTTGACAGTGTTTCCATATTGCTCTCAAATTTTAATATATTTTTGCTTCATTTGCTGATCAATGTGTAAAAAATAATATAGTGCCCATTATTATCTGATTAGGGGACTGCAGGGTGAAGAAATAGATTTTCTTAGAGCACTAGATTTCATAACAGTTTGACTAACTCTGATTCTGAGAATTAAAAAAAAAAAGAAATGACAGTCTTCTCTCTCTTTCTCAGAAAAGATAATAGAAGTACTTTTTCTAACATATGCAATTATTAAACTTTTGGTGTAACTTTTTGCTTATTTATTAGTAACAAATAGTGTATAATAGGACAAACTAATAGGTAGTGACAAATGCTAATTGAATGTGAGATTTACATTTTTTAGATATTGAGACTCCCTTATATATATAGTATAGTTTTTTGTTTTAATGAAGTTATTTCTAGTAGATTTCATATTAAAGTTTCAGGTTCATAAATGAACTCATAGTGATAGTGTCGTACTAGAAATGGGAAGATGTGAAAGGTGTTTTTCTGTTGTTGTTTTTTTAACATGTCCTTAGCTTCATTGTGAGGCATCTTATAGGGTTATTAAGAATATCTTCTTAACTGGTTAGTATTTTTATATTTTTTGTGTGCCTTATATTTTCGTTCAATAGGAATGGGATACGTTTACTGGTGTGGTTGTTGGGGACATGTTGCGGAAAGCTGTAAGTTAAAATAATAAAATTATTCTACTCTTAAGGAAAATAGTTCTGGCTTAGACTTCATTAATATAAGTGCTTCAGAGAAGATTTAAATTATTGTTGAAATTATACTTTAATTAGAGGACTATGTCCTTGTCTCTTTTGCATTTCTATAAAATGGACCTAAGTATATGTTTTTATTTTTGAAGACATATTTAAAAAATGTTAAATACTAAGAAATTAATATAGTTTCCTTTTTCAGTATATATGTATTATTTCAAGAAGGTTTTTATAATTCCAAGAAAATCAAATCTTTTAGTATAACTAGAAAAATTTTCTTTTAGGTTTTTTTTTTAATTAATGTTTTTTAATCATCATTTATCCCCTTTATACCCTCTTCCACCTCCACTTACCTCCCCTCACCCTGCAATCCCCATACTGTTGTCCATGTTCATGATTTATTTCTCTGAAAATTTTTTTATATAATTGAAGTTTAAAAGTTACTTTTTAAAACTTTCGATAACTATATTCGATCTTAGCTTTTTGTAATGTTCTGTTTGAACATGTAATGGATAATATCATTCTTCAAAGGAGCAATCTAAACTATAATGCAAAACCTAGCTTATGTCTGAAATGTAAGATAAATGAAAATAATATAATTTCTTGGCAGTTTCTTGTGTTTGAGTTTCTACTAAAGCTTCACAGAAGATGAAGCAGAATGAAAATGAATGCGGCTGTAGACAAAAAGAGCCTGCGTGGTGGCCTTACAAACTCCAGTCCTAGAGTAACCACAGGGGATGGTCTGATATTAAAAACTCCAAACTAAAAGCGAGTCGTGATGGGTAGTCCTGTCCTAGGCCTGTATCTTCCTTGACAAAAGTCAGTCTTTACCTTAATTGATCCTGTCCTGTTGTCTTTTTGCATCTAAGATTACATTCCTTCGAACTGTTAGCGTAATCCCCTCTTTTCCAGACCCCTCAGGGCACACACAGTCTCCCACCTGAGCAGGAAGGAGACCACAGAGCCCCTCTTTATGTGCTGTAAATGTTCCTGGTCAGCCATCCTGTGCACACCCCGGTGAAATGAGCATGTGTCTCTCCATTGTACGCTTATCCATCCCAGAGATTTCCCTCCTTTGCTTTCTCCCACCTCTCTAATCTACCACCAATGGATTTCATAACCCTTTTTATGCCTCCTCCATTGATTTTAAAAGGGTTCTGCAAAACTGCCATTCGATGGAGCATTTTCTCAATTCTGACTTTAATAATATATATACAATAACAGAATAATACATAGAATTAACTTTTTAAAAACCTTTTGTTTATGAAAGTAGCTAGTCAATAGTTGAAATTTTTTTGTTGAATTTTACCTAATATACTGAGGAAAATAATTGCTCTTATTAAAGGACTCTCAACAAAGAATACGTGATCAACTTCCGTCTTGGATAGACCAGGAAAGAAGCTGGGCAGTGGCTACATTAAAGGTATTTCTTGTGCAGTATGAGGGATATTTAAATATTTTTTGCATTTGAGATATGTTTATATTTTTATTTGGTATTGATATTTCTGTGAGTATGACTTAAAATCTCTGGGTAAAAGACATCAAATAATTCTGATTAGTCCTTTTATTATTAATTACATTTTTTATTCAACGTATCATCATGAGTCTTTACATTGCACAATGTTCTGTGTTGTGTACCCATAAAGAATATAAAGATAAGTAAATAAAAGATCCTCTAATATGCTGGTGGAAGCCGTAAATGTACAGTAATTCAGGATTGGAAATGAGGTGCAGTATAATACTTATGTTGAAAATAATTTCTTGGGGTAGAGGAGAGGGGTACGGGGAAAGGCAGAAAACTACTTGAACAACAATAAAATTTAAAATTTTTTTTTAATTTTTAATTTAATTTAATTTATTTTTAGAGATAGAGGGAGGAAAACATCAATGTGTGGGTGCCTCTCATGTGGCCCCAACTGGGGACCTGGCCTGCAACCCAGGCATGTGCCCTGACTGGGAATCGAACCGGTGACCCTTGAGTTCGCAGCCTGTGCTCAATCCACTGAGCTACACCAGCCAGGGCTAAAATTTAAAAGTTTTTTAAAAAAAGAAAATAATTTCTCAAATTTCATACTCTTTTATTTCTGTTCATCTTTTGAATATCTCTCATTCTTAGTCTTTTTCCAGACCTGCAATCACTCTTAGTTTTAGCGGTCATTATTCGACTGGATTTAGCAAGTACTCTGCTTCTAAACTTGGACCTCTCCATTTTATTCTATCCGTTTTTTTTTTTTTTTAAGATTTTATTTATTCATTTTCAGAGAGAGGAGAAGGGAGAGAGAAAGAGCAATGTATGGTTGCCTCTCATATCTCCCTCACTGGGGACCTGGCCCGCAACCCAGGCATGTGCCCCGACTGGGAATCGAACCAGGACCCTGTGGTTCCCAGCCCGCGCTCAATCCACTGAGCTACACCAGTCGGGCTCTATCTGTTATGTTTTAAAGTTTACTTGAAGTATGATTAGTGCCCTATTTAAAACCTTTCCATGGTTCCTTATCACTCATAGGATGAATGTAGCAGTGATTTCCACACGTGTGTAAACACACAGTCCTGAGAATTTACACGTTTTGAGCACAGCTCCGTGTGACTCCTGTGTGAACAAGTGTGGATCATGTCTGTGGGATGGGAATTCTCTAATAGGAATTTGGCAAAGGTATATCTTAAAAAATTCCGGCTTGCTGATCTCTGAATATTGCTTTCACCTGGTCCTGTCTGCCACCAGACGTGAATCAACATCCTGATGCCTTGCTATGAGTAATCCTACCTGTTCTACTTAATCCCATGAATAATCAATCCTATGTAAATTGCTAATGCCCCTGATAAAAACCCTGGCTGGGCTAGCCACGAGGCTTTTTCCTGGAAATGGGAGGAATCAGCCACGTAGCCCCGGTATTTCTTTCCCTGCGTGTCACGGCACACGCAACCGAGTCACGGCACCCACGGGTACAGCTGGTCCGGTCTACCCCGTGTCAGATGAAGTCCATTGTTTTTTTTGGATAACGTGTGATTCACGACCTATTCCTTAACTGCCTTTTCAGCTTTACTTCCAGTCCATACCCTCGATGTTTCTTGTATTTGCTGTTTACATTATCCTCACGACCTGGCATGCCCTTTGACTGTTTTTACTGTCAAATGTCATTTTTTTTTTAGGACTTACCCGAAGCATTACCTCCTATATAGCTTTTGCCTGATTTCTCCATCTGTCTTTTCTATCAGCATATATCTTGGACATTCTTATATCATAGCACCTACCACACTGATACAAAATGATTTGTCATGTCTGCCCTTTCTCCAAGACTCTTGGCCTTCTTAAACTTTATTTGCCTAACATTTAGTGCAAAACCTGACTAATTTACTCTTGTTTATTCAGTGAGTTAAATTTAGTTAAATTTAGCATGGTTAAATTTTGTTAAATACTCTTTGGTTGGATGAATTAAGACTATGAGTAGGCAAACCAATGACACATGGATAAGGTAAATTTTGCGTTGTTCATGTATTCTACAGGGTTAAAATATTTATCAAGTATTTATAACATGCTCTTTGAGGATGGAGAGTACAGATATATTAAAGTCTTCGTTCCTGCTTTCTGGGTGTATATCACCTAGTGTAGGAAGTTTTTAAAAAAACAATTATAATAGAATGCAAAAAGTGAAAAAAATGAATTTGAAGGGATTTCTGGATTATTGGGCAGGACTTCTGATTAATGGCAAAATTAATAATAATCAACATGGTACAGATAATTATTGTTTGAGCAATTGATGTGCCAAGAGGTTACACTTGATAAAGATAACAGTTTAAGTAAAGGTTACAAGTAAGGAAATGCAAAACATTTAGGAAAGGCAGCTTTACATTCAGAAAAGTGTTATGGTATACATTACTGTTGTATTATCATTTTAGTTTACAAAACATTTTCAAATGAATTATCCCATTTAACCAGCACAAAAGTCTAAGAGATAGGTGTTATTAACTTTCTACAGATGAGAAAGGAGAGTCAGCAGTAGTGAGTTCTTGAATGAATCTAAAGTTTTTTTAAATTTCATACATATTGTTGAGGACCTACTATATGTTAAGCATCATTGTAAATTATTTAGATGCATAACCTTATTTTACCATCACAGTAGCCTAATGATGAGATCATAGTTATGCCTGTTTTAGGAAAGAGGTAACTAGAGCTGTGGAGGTTAAATAATTGACCCAAGATCAAATAGCTGGGAAATGTTGGAACTATGATTATAAATCAGGCATTCTGACACCAACTCCATGCCTTTAATATCTAGGTTTTCCAGATATAGCGTTTTCTTTACGTCTCTCTCTCCTTCCCTTTCCACCGCTTTCTCCCCCACCTTCCCTGCTCCGCAGTGTGGTTTGGCTGGTGAGGGTGGGAGCACGAGAAAGAAAAAGCAGTTCAGAAGCCTAACTCCCAACAGTTCTGTGTTCTTTACTCAGGCCAAAGTGTTGGTTTTGTGGAGAATAAAAGACAAAAGTGCTTCTCTCAAAATCTATATATATTGCCCTAGCCAGTGTGGCTTAGTTGGTTGGAGTGTGTCCCGTTACCAAAGGGTTGTGCATTTGACTCCCGGTCAGGGCGAATCTAGGTCGTGGGCTGGACCCTTGGTTCAGGCGCGTGCAGTCTCTGGTGGCAATGGATCAATGTTCTCCCTCACATAGATGTTTCTCTCCCTTCCTCTCTCTCTAAAAGGAAATGAAAAAAATGTCCTCAAGTGAAGATAAAAAAAATCTATACATATGTTTTCATTCTTGTACACTTTCCCCTGGTTTTCTTCACAATTACAATATTATAATAGTACAGTAGCGCATAGCAAAAACATTAAGAATAGCCCTGGCTGGTGTAGCTCAGTGGATTGAGCGTGGGCTGGGAACTAAAGGGTCCCGGTTCGATTCCCCGTCAGGGCACATGCCTGGGTTGCAGGCCAGGTCCCCAGTGAGGCCCATGTGAGGAGCAACCGTACATTGCTGTTTCTCTCCCTCTCTGTCTCCCTCTCTTCCCCTCTCTCTAAAAATAAATAAATAAAATCTTAAAAAAAAAAACATTAAGAATAGCTAGCATTTATTGTGACTATGTTCAAGGTAGAATTTATGTTATAAAGAATTTGAAAATGAATTATCTCACTAAATATATTCAATGAGATTATGAGGTAGCTACTGTAATTGTCCTCATTTAACAGATGAGGAAACTATGGTGCAGCATGATATGGTCACTTGCTTATGGTCATTTAGAAAGTAGATTCAAGATTTGAAATTAGTGTTTTTGCTGCAAAGTCTGAGCTTACCACTATTTTTACTGCCTTTATTTCATAAATGTCTGTTGAACAAAATAAGTGGATTCTGCTTTATATCATTAATTATTTTCTTTATTAATCATTTATTTGATACCTCCTGCCATTCAGTATAGTGCTAGGGGAATAACAAATACAGGTATTTAATAATATAAATAGATTTTGCATTGAATAAACTTACAATGTAGAGATACAACAAAGAATTATCTTGTGGTGTGGTTGACGCCATGCGAGGGCTGTACCCCTGGTGATCTGACCCAGTGTCTAGCATGCAGCCAGAGAGCCCCTTAATTTCTTGTAGTCTGTCTCACATTTCTAGTCACATACATGATGACTATCTATGTAGCACACATAAATTAGTAGCATTGGGGCCTTATACATTAATTGCCAACTAAAATTAATAGACAAGCATCAGGTGCTGTCATACTAGGCTTGCCCTGGCTGGTGTAGCTCACTGGATTGAGCGCGGGCTGGGAACCAAAGGGTCCTGGTTCGATTCCCAGTTGGGGCACATGCCTGGGTTGCGGGCCAGGTCCCCAGTGAGGACCGTGTGAGAGGCAACCATACATTGCTGTTTCTCTCCCTCTCTTTCACCCTCCCTCTACTCTCTCTAAAAATAAAGAAATAAATAAATAAAATCTTAAAAAAAAAGAAAATAATTAAATCGAAATATACTTTGTTAATTTCCTGCTGTATAAGTGTAATTTTGTTAAGTTACTGAATGATATTTAGGCAATATAATAGATTACCATATTTTTCGGACTGGATGTACCTCCCTCCCACCCCCGATTTGGGAGGAAAATGGGGGTGCATCTTACAGTCCAAATATAGCTTACCCAGCTGTTTACATTTACATTGGTGAAATATTATGTTATTTATATTATTAAATATTTTACCACATTTTTTGCTTCAAATTTCTTTTTCCTGTTTTCCTCCTCTAAAACCTAGGTGTGTGTCTTATGGTCTGGTATGTCTTATAGTCCGAAAACTATGGTATTTAGAAATGAATATAGATAATTGGATGAGGTATTCTAAATACTTGATTTATATTTACATTACATGAAGTTTTGATACTGTATACTCATATATATATTTTCCAAATTCACCATTTTCAAAAAATTCTCCATCTGTACACACTTACATTCCTGATCTTGTAGATCACTGTTGAAAAAAGTTTGAAAAAGAGAATACTGTTTGAGGTAGAGGAAATGAATAGGTTGAGAAAAACATCTGAGAGATGATATTGTTTAAGGTGAATATTGAATACTGGATAGAAATTTATGAGTAGAAACTTAGAACATTAAGAGGCAAAGGAAACAAAATGTTCACAAATGGTGGCAGGAATCAATATGAATACGAAAATGAAAAACTTGCTTTGTTAAAGATTTCATATTGATGTGAAATTTGACATGTTTTACAATCTATGATTCTCAATATGGCAGTGTTGAAAATTGGCGCTTGTATGTGTCAAGTACATCATAATTAAAACATTTGCACTTGTTTAAAAAATGTTTAAAGAAATCTGCACTTGTTTTAATGAAAGTGCTCTTTTCTCCACAAGGTGGAGATAGATAGGTACAAATGTCTTTACTAGAGAAAAGGTTTTGTTAACTTACCAATTTTGATTTAGTACTATTGGGAACTTTTTTCTGTAATTTAATTATGGATTGAATAAGTCTGCCATATTATTTCTGGCCTATAAATGAGTTGATAAGCAAAGATAAAATAGAAAAGAAGTAATAAATACCTATCAATAATTGGTTTCCATTTCCTTTCATACTAATACACGTATACATATGCTGCATATACGTATTTATAAATATGTATACTTATGGTGACTTGAAGCTCACTCTGTATGGTTGCTTTCATTTTTAAGGTTGCTCTCCCCAGTCTTTATCAGACCCTCAGCTTTGAAGATGTGGCTCTGTGGCGTACTTATTATCATCATTCAATGTGTGAGCAAGAGTTTCCATCTATTCTTGCGAAGAAGGTTTCCTTATTTCAGCAGGTAAGTTA